>JARLTB010000074.1:11547500-11552500 GCA_030141615.1 Unio pictorum
CGCAATGTACTAATTACACATTATCTAACCAGTATGGCAATGATATATATTCTTATACAGGAATTGGTATCTTTACAAAAAACAAATAATGGCAATGACTAAATCCAACCCACCACCCCACCCACCCACCCACAAGTCCCCTATGGCTATTTAAATAATCTTTAACTAGTTGAAGAGTCCATTATATTTTAATTGCAGGATAGATGAAGGAAAATGAGCAAAAGGATAGCAGATAATAAAATCTAAACCTTTAAGGATTGTTAGTACACGCTAGACCAATCAATTTTTTAGACTGCCAATTTTTCTTTTGTCTTTTTTCAGATAAGGATATATTTGGACTGTGTTTATATTATGAAGTAAAAGTTAGGATTTTTTGTCGTTAAAAATTTCATATATTAAAGGTTTACCACTAGAGCAGAATTGTTTACCTGATGCATTCAATGTAAATAGAATGGTGCGCTCAAAAACATTGGACTGTATTTCGCACCTTGATCGAAGACAAAATTAGAATAACATTTCATCCCGCTCCCTCGAAGAAAGACAGTATACACGCTTTATATTATTTCATGCGTACGTAGTGGGGAGGGTTGGGGGTCGTAGGAATCATATAAAGCAATGGTTGTAAAGCAAACTGCAAGTGGTAAAAGGAAATAGTTTCTTTAATTTATGATATATGAGTCTGTTGAGTTCTGGAACAGTACCGTTTTGACTGAAGCTCAAGTTCTAAAAATTTAAAGCAGGCACGACACAATTCAAAGGAATAACTTTTTATTCATTCTTATCACAGATTTTCATATTTGTATCCATCAATAAGTGTTAATGATCTTTCATTCTGAATTTTTTTTAAATGTTCAGTTAAACTTTTCGCTAGTGTTCTCAAATTCATTTATCTAAGCAATCCATTTTATTTTGTATTTATTGATCTTTAAATAAGCTGATATTCAACTACATAGTTTTTTTTTCTTGTTGCCATTCCCGGGCATGACACAGAAAGTTTAATGTTAAACCCACAAAATCGAAGTAAAATGAAATCCGCATTGTAAATTGGTTGTGCTCTCATTCTCTCTATTATATATCTCTAAATTGTGTCTCTTAGCACGACCATCCATCTTTGTCTCTCTCTTACTCACTCGACTGAGTGTGTCTTTTTTTCCAAATAAAAAAATCACTTACCATTAATTGGGCATCTGAAATTGCTTCAAGTATTTGGAGTAATATATCTTTGTTCACTGATGCAAGACGACGAATCAGGTGCATTTTTTACCACTAAAGGGCTTCATATATAGGTATTTAGGTGTTCTGATTGGTTATTGATTCTTCACGAATCAATATGATCTTAACGTGTTTGTATTTCATTTGCAACATTTAAACTTTCCTTATTGTAGAGAACATGTATATCGTCATTAGTATTCGTATTTTGAGCCAAAGATTTTACCTAAATGACCCTCTCTCTCTCTCTCTCTCTCTCTCTCTCTCTCTCTCTCTCTCTCTCTCTTTGTCATTCCATTCTGGCAGTGGACTCCGAGCAGGCACGACCGGTCTTCAGCGGGCTACGGTGTGCGAGAGCGGAAAGTAGATAAATGGTGCCAACTAGGATTGTACATAATGAACTGCAGCCATATGAGCATCAAGTTAACCGGAGTAGTGTACGGAAAACCGCTACTGAGCTACGCCACTAAATAACTCGTTAGAAGAATTATTCTTCATGGACTCAAGAACAAAGTAAAATGGCGGCGGCCACTTGGAAATCAAAATGGACGTCCCAGCACGAGTTTCATCAAAAGTATGGACTTCACTAGTGGCGGGGATAGAAATGGAGAGTGACAGTGGATTAAAAATACCTATACCTGAAAAATTTCTTGAAACCTAAGGAACTAAAAGGAAAAGGGGCTGTGACATGAGATACTCTGTTACCCCTAACCTACAGTACTCCGAGAGAGACGGCCTTCGGTGCAGATGTGAATAGCTTTTACATAGCCATTCATTTGCCTGAATAATAGGGTTCTCATTTGGCTACGAGTAACCCTCTTTGAAAAATCTATATTTACAAAACCTGACTTGATCAATTTTGAACCTCCGCTCAAAATTTAACAAACTTACTACCAATCAGTGACTACACTTTTTATATGTCGCATAGACATATTAGATAAACAAATTTGTTAGGGACTTAAGATATGTACACTATGTACTAGAATATTGGTATAGTTAGGATATGTTAAAGAAAATTCTACGACTTAATTTATTTAATACAATTGCAGAGGTGGCTATTTCGATATTGGTTATAGGCTGTCCATTAGTATAACAGGACTGAATTTGAAATAAGTACGGCTAGGGCGTTCCGGGGCGTAAACGACATCCATATACGATAACGGCTGGCTTTCCTATACCTTTTCCACCTTTTCCGCCACCGGGCTGCAACAAAAATGACGATATGTGAAAACTATTTTCTCTCGTCACCATTTGGTGCCATTGCACCCCTAGTACAGTACTTCTGATTGGTTGATAGGGTTGAGTGTGTGTTGCGTCTATTCCACTCACCCAGGGTCTTACATTCATGTCATTAGCTACTTTTTAGTGGTATGACATGACGACCAAATTAATAAACGCACTTTGTGCGTTAAATGCCTGTGGGGATGTGGCACCATTGCGTTACCCACGGGAAACCAACCACCATATAAAAATGGTGGTTAAACCAGTGAACACATGACCTTTATGACGGCTTTACTATAATTCAACTACATTCATTCATTCTCTCTTTGTCTCTCTAGACTGAGTGTTTCTTGTTTTATATTCCAAATAAAAAAGGTCACTTACCATTAATTCGGCATCTGAAATTTCTTCAAGTATTTGAAGTAATATGTCTTTGTTCACTGATGCAGGACGACAAATCAGTTACACTTTTTTTGTACCACTAAAGAGTTTAATATATAGGTATCGAGGTGTTCTGATTGGTTATTAATTCTTGACGAATCAATATGATCTCAACACACGTGTAGTTCATTTTCAACTTTTAAAACTTCCTTATTGTAGAGAATATGTATATCATCATTAGTATTCGTTTCTTTAGGCAATCCAAGGGTATGACCAAAATGACCTTCCAGCAATTATTCAAATTTACAATACATCACGTGGTTACTGATATGTCAAGCTATAGAGCATAATTGTATTAATTTTGAATTTCTGGTCTGATAGTTTCTGACCAACGCAGATCGTGTTTAAAAATAACTAGTAAGAAATTAGACATATAATGTGGCTCACATTCCTTTGTCAAGATCACGTGTTAAATTTGATTTGCAATTATTGGAGTATTACTTGTATTTCAATAACAAACCTCAATGTATAACACAATCACGAACATTAACGGAGAGTAATAATAAATTAATTTTCTTTTTCAAATATCTTACATAATTAAAGCAGTAAAGAAAACACCAACAAAAATGTTTTTCTGTTAACGATTTGATAAAATGTCCGACTAAATATATGATAATATATTGCATACATTGTACTTTTAACATACAATGTTTTTAACAAAGCGATTTTAAACATTACAATTGCATACTGTACTTGAAGAATAGACACAACTGGAATCGAACAAGTACAATATAAATTAATTACATATGTATGATACCAATAAAATTAGTAAATGAATGAAAGGAATTCAGAATTCTCTTCAAGAAACACCAATAAATGTAAGGCAACAAATGTTTGCAACATTCTTAAACATACATACATACATACATACATACATACATACATACATACATACATACATACATACATAGTTAGTTTCTCGTCTATCGATTTGACGAGGACTTCTCTAGTCATCCGAGGGATGGAGAGATTGGTCCTGTTCTGATAGTGCGCAGGTGGCTGATGATGCTAACCCTAGCACGGACTGCTCGTTAGCACGAGGGACAGGGGATGAGTGGGACATCTCCAAGAGGGTTGATGGCACGTGCTTTTCTATCGTGCCTATTTAGCTCTGCAGCTGCTCTCCTGCAAGATTCGCACAACTGGGAGCCTTTGTGCACAGATGAACGCCAAGTGACTCGATTGCTTGCTGTTTGCTCGCAGAAATCAGAATTTATGTCGAATGCTTTCAATGCAGCTTTCAGATTTTTTTGAAACTTTTCTTCTGAAATCTGTGGGATCGATATAGCTCGTCACAGAAGAGTCTCTTAGGCAGCCCGAGGTATGGCATGCGTACAACATGTCATACCCAGCGTGGCTGGCACTGCATCAGGATGGTGTGGATGACGGGGAGACCTGCTTGGAAGAGTACCTCAGTGTTTGAACCATTGTCATGCCACTTGATGTTGAGGATTTACCTGCGATTAGTGGTGTGAACGTGGTTCAGCTTCCTCGCGTGGCGTTGATACACCATCCACGTTTCAACTGCGTAGTGTGCACACATGCCCTGAAGACCTTTACTTTGGTCTGAATGCTGATGCCTCTTCTATTCCAGACGTTGGCACACAATCTGTCGAAAGATGCGCTGACTGGCAATGGGAAGGTTCACCTCGTCGTCAATAGTGGCGCTCTGTGATAGTGTGCTGCCTAGGTGGGTGAAGCGGTTGAATACATTGACGTTTCGGCCATTAACGGTGATATTGGGCTCAACTTAAGGCTTTCCAGAGACATGCTGATGCAGAAGTACGGAAATTCAGCAGCTTCATCCTGATGGCGAGACCACAGATTGTAAAGGAGCTGCATAACTTGTCAACGCTGCATTGCTAAGGCGGCTTCTAAGACAGCATTGTATCTACAAGGTAACAAAAACAATATATAAACACATGAGTGAGATAATGCATTGTAAACGAAATTTATAAGCAAGAACAATTAAGAGGGAGAAAGAAAAAAGAATTATAATTATTTGCATTTGACTGGAACGATTTAAATGAATTATCACATTTACGCTACCTTGGAACACTTGTGAGTAATTTTTATGGCAAGAATAGAATGGGCCAATTTAATAAATACACGAAACAAACATAATATCA
>JARLTB010000074.1:11555000-11710000 GCA_030141615.1 Unio pictorum
ATATAACAATTTTATGGAATCAATAATTATAACAAATGCCGACAACACGATCACAAAAAACTCCTTGGACAAAAGAAATAAGAGCCTGAAGAATGAACTACAACGCGGCCATGGACGGGTTCATAGGCTCGCTGATAGCAGTGATAGCTGGGAGTCTATCACCAAATCCGTTGGGAATAGGATGCGGAATGCGTGTATACCTAATGCGAACACGGTCTCGTGAAAGTCGTGGCCGATGACTGACGCTATCGGGAACCAGAGGATGAAATCTTCTGCGTTAAACAACTTTGATATTCATGATCAATATAATGATGTCAACGGATTTATCGGAGAATTTTTCAAAGATGAGTTAGCTGATAAATCGCCAAAGGATACTCAAAGCTGTGCTATTAATAACCACGGTTTCAATGATCTGGATCTCACCGAGTAGCTTTTAGCAACAACTACCTAGACTCGTCTGTTCATTCTCCTGCGGTGTTGTCACGCAATACATCATAACTATAAATACAAATAAGCTATAACTATAATCAGCATCATCCAGTTGGAACTGTTTAAGTAGACAACTAGGTAACTAGTTAACAATTAGATAACTTGTTAACAACTATGTAATTTGTAAAAGTTTATTTTGCAATTTGAGCCGTTTCATAGTAGGAGCTATGATCACAAATCGGAAAACGATCTTAACAATATTTTGTCTTACATCAAATATACAATTACAACACATGGTCTTCAATGCAGAAACAAAACCATTAACATTGATGAAACAACAGAAACAATCGCTAATAATGAAAATGCTAAATTATATGTGTGATGTCTGTGGTAAGTTGAACAGTAATTTTCTTAAACAAGATAAGTCCATTCATACAATCACAGTTGGTTGTGCAATGCAACACCAGAGAGCTAGCACTCCGAAAATAACGTCCCATAAAAAGTTATTTTTGTAAACGAATTTGCGATAATGTGAAAAAAAGATTTATGTCTTGGAATAAAAAAATAGTTGTGTATTGATAGCGTTGGAATCACATAATTCATCGTATAATTATTTGATATACATAGACATGTTGACAAATAACGAAACCAATGGGAGATTGGCATACCCAGGACACATATGTCGGTCCACGGAATTCACGTGATCAGCAACTCGATGAAATTAACGATCCGTTACCAGAATAAGAACCTTACAATTTAGTTGATGCAATTGCGATGCATCATGATATTTATTATCGAGATCACGACAAACTAGGTTGCAATCGGGTGATGCTTGGCGAAGTACGAGAGATAAAACCGGATAATATGCGAGAAGGATTTGACAAAAAAAATGAGTACAAGCCGTCATTATGGCAAAATATAAACTTGGCGTTGGTGTGCCTCAGAAACTTGTGTCAGATGTTAGTTGAAAGCAAAGAGTTCTGGTTCATGGGCTTCACAAACCTAGAAAGAATATTTTGCTGCTGATGCAATTGAAGAAAATATCATTTCTTCACCTGTAACAGAGGTTTTGACTATAATAGGGTTAGACTGATTTAAAATTCACACCTACTCCTCTGCCACCTCTTGAATTCTTTATAAGTAACAATGTAAAGATTTTCGATTATCGAAAATATTGTCAACATCCTCCACACAATCACTAACATTCTCACTTGTTTTTGTCAAACCTGATGACTGATGTAAAACTCTTGATAATACTCAAGTATTATCGACATAGTTGTACAACCGCTTGTTATGAAGCTATTACTATTCATCAACATTGCAGAAATACTCTGAGAATTTACAGTTATTGAGAGATATAGATGTTTAAATTTGCCCATTCAAATATAAATTTGACCATTTTGTCGCTACCCCTATAGAGACCCTTGTGAAAAGATTATCAAAATATTTTATTAAATTACTGATCCAAACCAAACATAAAAAATTTAAACAAAAATTCTTTGCAAAATTAATTATGTTAAATACTTTTTGTATAGGGACACGATGAATAAGTTATTCAAATCTGCATTCGATGTCTCTAGAATATATATATATATATATATATATATATATATATATATATATATATATATATATATATATATATATATATATACACATATACATGCATGCATGCATACATACATACATACATACATACATACATACATACATACATACATACATACATACATACATACATACATACATACATACATACATACATGCACGACTCGAATAATGCTTTGCTGACCCAAGCCTAGGCAAACATGAACAATCTGAACATTAGTCAATGAGTTTCTTAAATTTTAGTATTAAATCATTACACATCTGAGACACTTTTCATCAGACTGCCTTTATTAACAAATAATAAATAAAAGAATAAGCGTCCATCTGAATAAACCGAATTATGTATGCGTGTGATACTGTATTCAGCACTGGTGAGAATAGGCTTATAGTGCACGATCCATTTTTACCCTATAAAACAAAATGTCATTTTCAAAACTTAACATTACATTGTTGCGAAATTCAAGCAAAAAGAGGACTACAGGATGCATACATTCACATATTTACTTGAATGTATTTGTCACCGGATATTTGTAGTATTTGATTTGGAACGGTAGACTGTACTGAAGTTGCTATCAATATATTTTGTGTGTAGGATTTGCATCATATATTTACCGCGTTAGTTCTGTGAACTGATAGACCGGTTTATGTCCACATTAGTTTGTGAACAGAGACAAGTTTATTTACTTCTGTAAGTTAACATTTAATTTAGCTTGTTTATACTGCGGATTCTATGACACAGATATACCTACCCCCTCTAACAAATTAGCAATCATCATCATCATCATCATCATCATCATCATCATCATCATCATCAATGTGATCAAGACGCTGTGCTGCTAATCATCTAACCAGTTATATACACTTGTCTCCATCATGTGCCAATGCTTGTGTCTCCGCACAACTGTTCCTGGACTATTCTGTGATGTTGTCTGTCCCTTTTATTCTCTGTCTAACTCTCCTTATGAAACCCTAGACTCTGCCCTGCATGACTGTTGTGCATATACTGTTGGCTCTAGTAACATGGTCATATCATTTGAGAATTCTCTTTTTGTAGGTGGTATTGAGGTCTTCATATAGGCCTACTTTGTGCCGGATGGAGTTACGCACATTTGTGATGTGGTCCATGTAAGAGATGCCAAGGATGGTTATGTAGCATATCATTTCAAGTTACTGGATTCTTCGTTGTAATTCTGCTATCAGGGTCAAGGCCTCATAATAATAGAGCTCTCAATATTCTGTATTTAGTTTTCAGACAGATATTCTTGTCTCTCCAGATGGGTCTTAGCTTTGCCATAGCTGCCGTTGTTTGTGCTGCTCGTGAGAAAAGTTCTGTTTTTGATCCCTCTTTGGTGATTATGGAACCAAGATATCTGATCTGGATCACTGTTTCCAGTTCCTGTTCTCTAACTTTAAACTTGGCTGACATTTGTTTGCCATTATTTGTCATTAGCTTTGTCTTCCAAACGCTTAACTCTATGTCAAATCTGGAGGGTATTTCATCCGGGTTCTACACTAAGGTGGCAAGCTCGTCTTCATTGTATGCCATACCACCGATGTCGTCTGCAAAGCAGAGGTTGGTGATGTTGCGCCATCCAATGCGGTCTGCACCACAGTGGGTTTCCAGGGCTTCGCTCATGATGCGCTCTAAGTAGATGTTGAAAAGTGTGGGTGACAGGAGACAGCCTGACGTACTCCGACTTTCGTATGGAACCGGTCCCCCAACATAACCTTGGTCAATTGCTGCACATGTAGTCTTAACGTATAGCTGCTTGATGTATTGGTCAACGTTTGACCCATGTTGTACAATCTACATTCTGGCCCACAATGCCTCATGCCACATTATATCAAAATCCATTTAGAAATCTATGAGCACATGATATATGTCTTGTCAACTACGTTTCACGCAGAACCCTGAGATTGAATATTGTATATTTTGTGTTTATTCCACTCCAAAACCCAGTGTGTTCTTCACCGCTTAGTTCTTCTGATTGTGGTGTCAGTTTGTTCAAGATGAAATTCAGCATCACCTTACTAGCATGGCTGATCAAACTCATAGTTCTGTAATTTTGGCACAGCTAGAGATTTCCTTTCTGGGGGAGTGTTAAAATCAGTGACGTGGTCCACTGTGGTGACAATTCACCTGTCTGCCAGATTTCGTTCCAGATGTTTTGTTAATAAATCGATCATTGATTTCTCTATTGTTGATAGATTCAGCTTGGATATTGTCTACTCCAGCTGCCTTACCATTTTTCAGTGTTCTTATTGCTGATTTTACCTCTTCTTTGCGAATCGGGAAACCATCATCATTAAAGAAGTATCGAACTTCAAGCACCTCTGGGTCTCCTGTAGACTGATGGTTGTACTGTTCATTGCAATGCTCAGTCCATCTTTCTGGAATGTCACTCGTTTCTTTGAGGCATTTCCAATTTGTCTTGAAAAGTACTGACACTTGGTTGATTCTGTCTGTTGAGGTTTTTGACAATTCGCAATGCCTTTGTGCTTTTATTCTGTATTAAACTGCTCTCTCTCTCTCTCTCTCTCTCTCTCTCTCTCTCTCTCTCTCTCTCTCTCTCTCTCTCTCTGTGCCCTTCTATCCAATCTTATTTTGCTTCCTTCAACTTTGATTCTTCCGATATTTTTATTTATTTCTTGGTAATAAATTGCCCCTGTTGTGTGTCTGGGTGTTTTAGGTAAATAGTCCGCCATCACTTTAACATCAACATCCATCACAAGGAGCGCTTCTGTTGTTCAGGTTGAATTTGAGCCTGATGCTCATTGCCTTGATAATTTGTTTCAGCCATATTTGGAAGTTCATAATCAGGAGGGTGTGCTCACTTCCATTATCATCACATGGGAACGTCCTTGGTTGTGCTCTATTGATTCCACATCGGTAACGGTTTTGAACCAGTATGCAATCGATCTGTTTTTTATTGGTTCCATTTGGTGCGTGCCATGTCCAGAATAGTGAAGCTTTATGTTGACCCAGGGTGTTGGCTAGTACCAAATTGAAGTAGCTAGCGATCTCGAACAGTTGTCATCCTCTTTCATTGGTAAGCTCATGGCAAGAAGGTCCACAATGATCATCCCAGTCTTTTAGAGCATCTTTCCCAACTTGGCATTCCAATCTCCTTCCACGTCCTGTGGTTTGTTGTTAAACTCCTTAATTTGTCATCATCATGATCGGTTGTTGGAGCATAGAAATGAATATTCTTGATGTTAAAGGGAGATGCTTTCAGACGAATGAAAATGATTCTGCTAGATATGGTGCGGCACTTAAGCACAGATCCATTGATGTCTTTGCATAAGCACACCCTTGGTATTACCTTTTCTTTTCTTGTCTTTTAACACTATTTTTCATATGATGATATTGTTACATATAACTTTACCATTTCAGACAGACAGATTATTTCCCACAGATCCCTTTCGTGACCAAAGAAAAAAAACATCCAGAAGTCAGAGCTAAGACATATTTTTTGAAAACATACATGTAACTAAATAAAGGCCGACATAGTTGGATAGAATGACCTTATCAGCCTCAAAAGAATATTTATACTGAGGTATCATAATATACACCAGACGATCTGTCTCATCCTTGATTCTGTTAAATTCACATGAGGAAAACAGCTTTGGATTCAGGACGACCACTTTGCTTTTATCAATCGTTGCCTGTATGAAGGTCAGGCAACTTTTAACTTCTAACCTGGATGATAGAACTTTTTCTATATGGCAAATACAAATGAAAGAGGGAAAAAAGATCATAGGCATGCATATATAGGTGTTTGAGTTTAGTAAACATTCAAACTATCTATAAATAGTTTTTAAACAAATGAATAAATGACTTTTTTTAATTTTTGTAGTAAATGTTCTAGGTAGCACTGGAAATCTAAATGCCGGAGCACTAAACCAACACTAATTATTATTTTCAAATGCTTTACAGTAATATCTTTATTCATCTGACAGTGTTATAGAAACAAATTAAGTGCTTAGCCTGAAGATTGAAGAAATTACTAATATCCTATTTCAGTTGGCACAAAACATCTACTGACTTCATATAGGTATGGACTTAATTACGCATTCTCATGCAATTATGATTTGGACTGTCTTTCATTTATAGGTTGACTGTAAATATATATATGTTGACATGCCAAAATGGATTGGTAGTGCGTGCTTTTTACAATTGTTTTGATCACAGTCGACCTATTGAGCCGTGAAGAAATAATTTGTTCACATGCTTTCAATGACACTTTAACAATATTTTCATACATCGTATAAATTTACCAACCTGCGTGAAAACGAGTTATATTTGATCGGACATGATTAGTGAAAAATCAGGAAACAAATTATAAAATATTGTCAAATTAAAGGCATTAGTCTTAAAGGTATTCTCATTAAAACAATTGACAGACATATATGAATGAAAGAATGAAACGTGAGAATAAATGAATTGTTTGGATATATTGTAAAACATTAACGATTATGAATTGATAAAAGCATGCGTGCTTATTCACTTAAGCAATTGTATTTATCGGATAAAACATTTGGCATATTATTCCCTAAGATACGGCTAAAAATATGCATGACATAGTGTTTATTCACCTTCAGCAAATGTAGGCTTGTCTAGAGAATAAAAAAGTACAGAATCTAAGTAGACATATATTGGCTGTTCATCAAACCGATTCTGACCATTACCTCTTGAAACAAAAGATGTCATTCAGATTGGGTTCGCTTAACGAGGTTATTAACAAAATAACAAAAATAGTAAGACACTTAGAGAAACTAATACTCACTCGATTAGTAAAACAGTGAGGTATTTAACTACCCCAGCAACCATATAAATGTTTAGCTCAATGCTGATGTTACGAACCAAATCCATATCAATCAACTTATAGATAGAATATGCAGAGAGAGAGAGAGAGAGAGAGAGAGAGAGAGAGAGAGAGAGAGAGAGAGAGAGAGAGACTTAAATTAAACACATATTAGTCTACTCTAAACCGTCTAATACTTATCCTAACATATGTATGAAAATTATACAGTTTAAAGATAGCTTCAGGATAAACTGGTAGTTTTATAAGTCCAACCCATATTTTAAACACCTGGGCCTTCCCAAAACCGTAATGGCTATGTATGTATGTATGTATGTATGTATGTATGTATGTATGTATGTATGTATGTATGTATGTATGTATGTATGTATGTATGTATGTATGTATGTATCTCTCTGTGTGCGTGCGTGAGTGCGTGCGTGCGTGTGTGTGTCTGTCTGTATGTATGTATGTATGTATGTATGTATGTATGTATGTATGTATGTATGTATACGTATGCAATTACGTATCATACATCAATGTATGTATTATGTATATATTTATTTATTTACTGGGGTCAGCAGATCTAAAGAAAAGAATACAATATACTGACTGAAGCAGTACCGGCTCAATTTGTAAATCATTGTTGTCCAAGCTGAACATAAACTATTATAGGACATTATGTATACTGTACATGTAACTACGTCATCTTCCACATTCGGAACTGTGCCTGAGATAAAGGACTTTCATGCTTATTTTATAAAATTCTTACATTGAATTTATATCTTTTTATAACATTTTGCTAATATTGAAATTTGCTATATAACCATTTAGTAACACTGGTGTGAGTCAGTCTATATTTAAATTTATATCTTTATTTATATATTAATATAATTGGTAATTACGTGAAAACGACTACACCACTTGTTCAAAGGTTTAAAATCACCTAATCTTTAGTCAAATGAAGACAAAAATCATCTGCTTTAAATACCTGTCATCCAGACAGGGGTTTTGGTCCAACAAAATACAATCTTCCAATTTGTATGATCATTTGGCATATTCCAGTCATTGACACAATACCATTTGTTGTCGAGAACTCCATCAAAGTAATCGGGTCTTTTTCTAAAGATAGCTTTGATCTCGGTTCAACAAGTCAGGTAAAACGTCGTAATTACTATCACATTTTTGACCTTGAGGAGCAAATGAGAAAATTATATGATTGTCAATCCTCAATCTTTAACAACACAAATTAATTGACATATGAATAATATGCACTAAGCAAATCATTGTAATAACAATTACTGTTTATTATATATTTTTATAATTTTACCAACTGACAAATAAGGTGCAAAGTTTTCTTTTTCTCAGCATTTACAGTAATAATCTCGAATGAGTTGCGTATTTGACGACAAACAGCAATTCTCGGTATCACCCACTACCTCCATGGACTGGAAAAGTACTCAGTGTCTGTAAAATTTCTCAAAACAGATGGAATAACCATGACAACGCATTATGTGGTAGAAATACACTCTATAATATGCTTGCAATCTTGGAGCGTCGATGGTGCCACAAAAAAATCTACAAAATTCAGTACTTGGCTTCTGCAAAGGATTTCTTACTGAGCAAACTTCAGCTAAAACGTTGCTGCTGTGCAAACTTCATGTGACTCTTGAGTTTTGCAAATTTGGCACAGATAAGACGAGTAGAGAATTTGTAAACAATCAAAATAAGGTACGTCAGCACAATAGAGTCAATCTTAAACTACCTTCCGTTTGTTATATTTGGATTAGCAAAAGCAAATGATACTAGGTTCAAGTTTTTAATTTATAATCTTTACCGTAATAAAATGATAGAATCTGTCCCATTTTTGTCTTAACCTTATTTCTTAGTATATATCGTAAAAGTGAAATTTAAATATAATCTGCAATTATCTCGAACTTCCTTTGCCTTTTTTGTCGTCAACTAGAAAAAATCCTGGTCGCTTTCAGAAAGTGCAAGTTACTCGATATACATTGGAAAAAGACCAGGATATTCCAACGGAATATGCAATATATATAATGGACCTTGTTGTTTCTTTCGTTTGCTGCAAAACAGCATGTTGTGAATAGGTTATATCATACATTTAGTAGTCTTCAAGAGGAATACAGATTGGCTGTTCACTGTGAACTGTAGATATTTGATATTTTCGTGATATTAATGCATTCATGAACAATATAGCCTTTTGAAGATCTTTTTAACACGGTATGTTAGCCGAAGCTGACTCGATACGTTTTGTTAACATTTCTCAAACTTTTACTGCCATAACAGAGGTTAGCAGTCGAGTATGTATCACTTAATTTTCCCAAATGATCCATAAAAGTAAGACTGGCCTCATTTGTATTTTATTTAATATTTACTTATGTACTTTACAACATCCTTACAACGATAAGCATACACGACTGAGTCAAACATATAATGTGCAATTCAAATTAAATCTGAAGGGAATCTAATTCTGTCATAATAATAATTCTAGCACCACCTAGCATGTTTCAGACTCCAGTGAAGTCCCATTATGGTAGCAAGACATGTACCAGATCACATAAGTTAATGCAATATATTATCTATTACTGATTTCCCTGTATTGAACTTAAATATTGTAAATTGATTTTGTATTTTTTTGGCTGCCTTAACTATATGCTGTATGTTGCAAAATAATAAATTAAATTAGAATGTATATCTGAGTGTGCTGTACTCTTACCCGGTATACTAAAGATGTTTCCTATACTGTATACTGCCAGGACACTCTTTTGATTTCAATTGTGTACAATTTGTACTTTGTATTTCTTGATACAGACAGCTGTGTTTATACTACCACAGTTGTTCCTAAAAGCTCTGTTGTAATGGATTTGGAACTGAAATCTGTTTAGAAAATACAGCTAGTCTATGGTGCATTATTTGCTTTTAAAAGATTTTCTGAAACACTTGAACTATAGTTATATCACGATAATTAGTCATACTTTATTGTTCTCAGAGAAAGTACATTATATAAACATGTGTTGATGGATTAAAGAGAACGGCTGTCATGTTGTTACAGTAACTTCTGCATTAAAAGAACGACTCTACGCTTCTACATAAGAAACTATTTGAATTGCAAAAGGTCGAGAAAAGTTGCTCTGAATAATGCAAATCAAAACCATTTCTTCTAACCCTCTAATTCAGTAGTGTACGAAATAATAACTCCTTACTCTGAATTCAACAGCAATGCTTTTATATTCAAATATTCAGATGTGCAGTATTACAAATGTTTGATTTGGAAATCAATTAGTGGCCTAGATTTAATACATTTTTAATTATATTCATCAATAATATATGCTAGATGACTAGAGCAAACTCGTTTGCTTAATTGCCTTCCTGAATGAACCTTTGTTTATTGCGCAAATGAATACCATGGTAACCTAATGAGAAAATTGTACAGTAGATATTTTCGAATCAGTATCTTTATAACCATTGGAGTAAACGTCAAAGGCGAAAAAATCGCAAAATGTGAAATTCTGTAAAGATGGCTTCTATTCAAAGTTGATGTCCTGCAAGTAAGTTTACATTAACATGCAATAGGTCTTTATAAGAGAAGTAGCGATAATAATAGAGTTGCACCAAGTAAAGCCAAGAACAGAACTGTAACTCGTCGTGTCTTGACTGGACCTGATTTGCGTGTATTCACGATTTGCGATTATTTTTTATTTGTAATTAAACTCTATATTTTTAGATGACAAACTTAAACGTTGCGGTAATGAGATTTTTAATCAAATACAAAATAATAATAATACATTTGATTTGATCCTCACAACCCCAAACAAGATAGTCATAAGATGTTGAATATATGCATAGACTTAGTTCTCTGAAAGGAAAATAAGTACTAAGATGTATAAAATATGCATAGACTTAGTTCTCTGAAAGGAAAATAAGTACTAAGATGTATAAAATATGCATATACTTAGTTGTCTGAAAGAAAAAGAAGTACTAAGATGTCTACTATATGCATATACTTAGTTGTCTGAAAGAAAAAGAAGTACTAAGATGTCTACTATATGCATAGACTCAGTTCTCCGAATGGAAAAGAGGTACTAAGATGTATAATATATGCATAGACTTAGTTCTCTGAAAAGAAAGCAAAGCTTAGTGATGGTCAATGTTTTTGGCAATAGTAGTGTCTCTACAAAATGTAACTATTGATAGGGGAGGTCTAAACAGTTTGAGCAATTATATAGTTAAAACATGCAGCAGTTGTATGAATTGTTCACAACAGTCTAGACTCAAGTAACTATCAGATTTTGTATGTAATATCTGAAGGGAAACTTTCTGGAGTAAAATGTAAGGTCCGGTGGGTATTTGTAACAGAGAGTAATGTCTGATTGGGCAAAATTCTGGTGATTCGTTTGGTGATTCCCCCCCAAAGACTTCCTGGTATATTTTTAAAGTGCAATGACCTTTCATGTAGGGAATATAAATAATCTATGCTATAGAATATCTGAAACGCCTCTGTTACAATATCTCAATAAATTGCCTTACTGAACAAGAAGGTTTCATCGTAAGTGTATGTCAATTGAAGCATATTACGTGCCATGCCTATCTACAGCCAACACAATCTATCCCAAGCAGGCGTGTAAAGGCATCAAGGCATACAGACACACACATACAGATTGTAGGACAATTCAAATCTTCATAACTTTTACAATTGCTAATAAATGTTCAGTAGTCCATGAAATATTCAACATTATTTAATGATTCATGATACAGCGGCCACGCTTGATCCATTTCGTCCCATGAGGACGTGAATTTGTAGAAAGTTGTTTCTATGCCCCCAGTGGTTGAACGGGGCTCCAAGGTTTAATGTAAAGCACAATAGAAGATATATATATATATATATATATATATATATATATATATATATATATATATATATATATATATATATATATATATATATATATATATATATATATATATATATATATATATATATGTATATATCCATCACAAGGAGCGCTTCTGTTGTTCAGGTTGAATTTGAGCCTGATGCTCATTGCCTTGTTAATTTGCTTCAGCCTTATTCGGAAGTTAATAATCACGAGGGTGTGATCACTACCAATATCATCACCTGGGGACGTCCTTGGTTTTGCTCTATTGATGCCAGATCGGTAAATGTTTTGAACCAGTATGCAATCGATCTGTTTTTTATTGGTTTCATTTGGTGCGTGCCATGTCCAGAATAGTGAAGCTTTATGTTTACTCAGGGTGATGGCTAGTACCAAATTGAAGTAACAAACGACCTCGAGCAGTAGTCATCCTCTTTCATTGGTAAGCTCATGGCAATAAGGTCCACAATGATCATCCCAGTCTTTTAGAGCATCTTTCCCAACTTGGCATTCCAGTCTCCTTCGACGTCCTGTGATTTGTTGTTAATCTCCTTTATTGTGTCATCATCATGATCGGTTGTTGGAGCATAGACTTGAATAATCTTGATGTTAAAGGGAGATGCTTTCAGACGAATGAAAATGAGTCTGCTAGATATGGTGCGGCATTTAAGCACAGATCCATTGATGGCTTTGCATAAGCACACCCTTGGTATTACCTTTTCTTTTCTTGTGTTTTAACACTATTTTTCTTATGATGATATTGTTACATATAACTTTACCATTTTAGACAGACAGACCATTTCCCACAGATCCCTTTCGTGAGCAAAGAACAAAAACATCCAGAAGTCAGAGCTAAGACATATTTTTAAAAAAAACATACATGGAACTAAATAAAGGCCGACATAGTTGGATAGAATGACCTTATCAGCCTCAAAAGAATATTTATACTGAGGTATCATAATATACACCAGACGATCTGTCTCATCCTTGCTTCTGTCAAATTCGCATGAGGAAAACAGCTTTGGATTCAGGACAACCTCTTTGCTTTTATCAATCGTTGACTGTATGAAGGTCAGGTAACTTTTAACTTCTAACCTGGATGATAGAACTTTTTCTATATGGCAAATACAAATGAAAGAGGGAAAAAAGATCATAGGCATGCATATATAGGTGTTTGAGTTTAGTAAACATTCAAACTATCTATAAATAGTTTTTAAACAAATGAATAAATGACTTTTTTTTATTTTTAGTAAATGTTCTAGGTAGCGCTGGAATTATTATTTTCAAATGCTTTACAGTAATATCTTTATTCATCTGACAGTGTTATAGAAATAAATTAAGTGCTTAGCCTGAAGATTGAAGAAATTACTAATATCCTATTTCAGTTGGCACAAAACATCTACTGACTTCTTATAGGTATGGACTTAATTACGCATTCTCATGCAATTATGATTTGGACTGTCTTTCATTTATAGGTTGACTGTAAATATATATCTGTTGACATGCCAAAATGGATTGGTAGTGCGTGCTTTTTACAATTGTTTTGATCACAGTCGACCTATTGAGCCGTGAAGAAATAATTGTTTCACATGCTTTCAATGACACTTTAACAATATTTTCATACATCGTATAAATTTACCAACCTGTGAGAAAACAAGTTATATTTGATCGGACATGATTAGTGAAAAATCAGGAAACAAATTATAAAATATTGTCAAATTAAAGGCATTAGTCTTAAAGGTATTCTCATTAAAACAATTGACAGACATATATTAATGAAAGAATGAAACGTGAGAATAAATTAATTGTTTGGATATATTGTAAAACATTAACGATTATGAATTGCTAAACGCATGCGTGCTTATTCACTTAAGCAATTGTATTTATCGGATAAAACATTTGGCATATTATTCCCTAAGATACGGCTAAACAAAATGCATGACATAGTGTTTATTCACCTTCAGCAAATGTAGGCTTGTCTAGAGAATAAAAAAGTACAGAATCTAAGTAGACATATATTGGCTGTTCATCAAACCTCTTCTGAAAATTACCTCTTGAAACAAAAGATGTCATTCAAATTGGGTTCGCTTAACGAGGTTATTAACAAAAAAAAAAAAACAGTAAGACACTTAGAGAAACTAATATTCACTCAATCAGTAAAACAATGAGGTATTTAATTGCCCCAGCAACCATATAAATGTTTAGCTCAATGCTGATGTTACGAACCAAATCCAGATCAATCAACGTATAGATAGAATATGCAGAGAGAGAGAGATAGAGAGAGAGAGAGAGAGAGAGACTTAAATAAACCATATATTAGTCTACCCTAAACCGTCTAATACCTAGCCTAACATATGTATGAAAATTATACAGTTTAAAGACAGCTTCAGGATAAACTGGTAGTTTTATAAGTCCTACCCATATCTTAAAACACCTGGGCCTTCCCAAACCGTAATGGCTATGTATGTATGTATGTATGTATGTATGTATGTATGTATGTATGTATGTATGTATGTATGTATGTATGTATGTGTGGTGTTCGGGGTGCTCTGGGAGGGGTAGTAGTACTTCTGGTGGGTGGCATGTCGTGCTCCTTCGGGAGCAGCCTGTCCATCTTTGGTCCTCACCAGGCGCTCATCCCTCACCTGGGGCTCCAAGTAGCTGTAGCATGCACAGCGGCCACACCACGGGCAACGGCTTCGACTGGCCGGCTAAACCAGGTGGAGGGTAGCCGACGGGCCTCAAACCCTCGGTGACTTAGGAGCTTGCCTATCCTTGCATGTAAAGCCAGGTTCGGCAGAATGGGCGGAAGAGATCAACTGGGTGATCCAACGGCCACAAATACGAAACTGCAAACGCTTTGTGGAGAGCGTAGGGTATGAAAAGGCACGGAAGACGTCATAGCCATCCAATGCAGCTGAAGTAGTCCCCAGCCGTGACGAATATTCGTAACACTGAGTTCTGACTACCAAGGCCGAGAGAGTGAGGCTGTCCCTGTGCAAAGGCTGTTTCACTTTAATCTCCTTGACACACAGGTTATGTTGTGCACCTAGCATTCATCCTTATCATCACACTCATCGTTCTTTACCTACACCTACCAAAGTCCTACGTCGATGGGCGACTGGCGACGCATCAGGTGGAGATTACCACTGGGAGTTGTAGTCAGAGACCTGCTCGTTGGTGGCCTTTGGACAAGTGGTCGTTCTGCTCTGTACTCAAGACAGCAGATCAGTTCGGCAGCATTCAGGGGTGACTGAGCAGACCTTTTTAGGACGGCGCTGCTCACCCTGAAAAGGGAGAGGCCTAGAACAGGTGGCCTAAAAAAAGCTTGCCTTGTAAAAGTCTGGTCAGCATACCTCGGCTGGCAAGATCATCCATATCTGCGGTCGAAATAATCGAAGAAACAAACTTTTTTTGGAGCATGTAACATCCGTACTCTCATGCACAAAGAAAACGTAGCAAGACCCCACAGGAGAACAGCTCTAGTTTCTAAGGAGCTAGCACGCTACAATATTGACATCGCAGCCTTGAGTGAAACCAGGTTCGCAGAAGAGGATTCTCTTACTGAGCTAGTCAGCGGCTACACAAAAAGCCCAAAATGAGGACAGGATCCATGGAGTCGGCCTGGCTATCAAATCAAGTCTTCTGAAGCAGCTCCCGGAACTGCCGGTCGGTATCAATGAGAGGCTAATGAAATTGCGAATACCTATAAGCCACAAACGGCACTCAACAATCATCAGTGCATACGCCCCTACCCTATCGAGTCCAGCAGAAACCATCGAGCAGTTCTATACGGACCTCTGCTCTGTACTTAGCTCAATTCCAGCTGACGACAAGATCATACTACTGGGGACTTCAATGCCCGTGTTGGCTACGATTATGTTCGATGGAAAGGTGTGCTTGGCAAGCACGGTGTCGGCAGAATGAACATCAATGGCCTGCTCCTACTCAGCAAATGCACATAATTTAACATCCTAATCACATACTCAATGTTCAGAATGGCAGACAAACACAAGAACACCTGGATGCACCCCAGATCTCGCCAATGGCACTTAATTGACTTTGTAATAGTACGCCAGCGTGATGCTAAGGATGTCTAAATCACCAAGGCCATGCGAGGAGCAGAATGCTGGACAGACCACAGACTTGTCAGACCTATCCTACAGCTGCACATTGCCCCTCACCACCTAAGACGTCCTAAGCTTGTGCGCACAGCCCTCAACGTTGTCAAACTGCAGCAGCCTTCCACCCAGCTCGATTTCCAGAAGAGACTAGATGACATGCTGTCAACAAACGGACCCTGATGTGGAAACGCCTCTGAAAAATGGAACAAGCTCAGGGACATAATAAGAGAAACAGCTATGACAACCATGGGTCCAAAGAAGCTAATCCATCAAAACTGGTTCGAAGAAAACAACGCTGCCATTGAAGATCTGCTTGCCAGAAAAAGTAAAGCTTTTATAGACTGGCAGAATGACACAAACTCCATCCCCAAAAAAGATCGCTTCAAATCCTATCAGGCTGAGGCTCAGAGAGAAATCCGCAAGATGCATGACCAATGGTGGGAAAAGAAAGCTGAGGAAGTGCAAAGCTATGCCGACACTAACAACTACAAAGATTTCTACAACGCCATCAAGTCAATCTTCAGCCACACAAAGTCTAGCTATATGCCCTTGCTTGCTGCAGATGGCAGTACATTAATAAAAGACAAGAATGGCACTAAGGAAAGATGGAAAGAGCACTTTAATCAGCTCCTAACGCGCCCTCATCAGTCAGCCAATCTGTTCTTGACCAAATACCCCAACAGCCAACGCTCAACCAACTGGATATTCCGCCAAAGATGGAGGAATTGAGACGGGCCATTAAACAAACAAACTGTGGCAAGGCACCTGGCTGGAAAGGATGGTATCCCAGCGGAGGTGTACAAGACTCTCAGTAAACAGTCTCTGGAGGCATTCTACGACGTGCTAATCAGCATCTGGACGGAAGAAGATATGCCAGATGGCCTCCGTGATGCATCAATTGTGACCCTCTATAAAAACAAAGGCACACGTATGGACTGCAGTAACTACAGAGGCATCTCCCAGCTTTCCGTTGCTGGAAAAATACTTGCTAGCATCTTGCTCAACAGGCTTATTGCAGCAGTGTCAGAAAATAACCTCCCCGAGTCACAGTGTGTATTTCGCCCAGACCGCAGCACCGTTGACATGATCTTCGCAGTGAGACAAGTCCAAGAGAAGTGCCTTGAGCAGAACATGAATCTATATGCTGTCTTCGTGGATCTGACAAAGGCTTTCGATACAGTCAACAGAGACGCACTGTGGATAGTACTCAAGAAACTTGGTTGTCCTCAGACGTTTACCAACCTCATCCGGCTCCTCCACATTGACATGAATGGAGAGATTTTCTCAGACGGTGAACCTTCAGAGAAATTCCCCATATCTAATGGTGTCAAACAGGGTTGTGTACTCGCTCCAGTACTCTTCAACCTCTTCTTCACACAGGTACTACTCCATGCCATACGGGACATTGATACTGGTATCTACATTAGGTATCGCCTGGATGGATCAGTGTTTGATCTCCGTCGCCTAGCTGCAAAAACAAAGACACCAGAAAGACTCATCATTGATGCACTCTTTGCAGATGACTGCGCCCTCATGGCCCATGAAGAGACTCACCTACAAGCAATCGTGGACAGATTCTCTGAAGCCTCCAACCTATTTGGACTCACAATTAGTCTAGGAAAGACAGAAGTCATCTTCCAGCCCGCCCCAAACACTGTCCATTCGCAACCCTGTATCACCATTGGCGACACGCAGCTGAAGAATGTGGACAGTTTCAAATACCTTGGCAGCACAATATCTAGTGATGGCACTCTGGACAAAGAGATCACTGCGAGGACCCAAAAAGCCAGTCAAGCACTAGGACGACTCCGAACCAAGGTATTGCAGCACAAGGACATACGTCTGTCAACAAAGCTGAAGGTGTACAATGCAGTTGTCCTCACGTCTCTATTATATGGCTGTGAAACGTGGACACCCTACAGAAGGCACATCAGTCAGTATAAACAATTCCACCAGCGCTCCCTGAGATCCATCATGCGGATAAAGTGGCAGGACCGAATCACCAACCTGGAAGTCCTTGATAGAGCCAACACAACAAGCATCGAAGCCAAAATAATCCAGGCCCAGCTTCGATGGACTGGCCATGTCATCCGCATGGATCAAAACTGAATCCCAAAGCAGTTGTTCTATGGCGAGCTATCCCTGGGGAACCGAAACCAAGGCCGCCCTCACAAGAGGTATAAAGACAACCTCAAGACAAACATCAAGTGGGCAGACCTTCATCCACGCCAGCTCGAGCTCGCTGCCTCAGTCAGAAAGCATTAGCTAGCCCTGACTAGAAAAGCCTGTTTCACCTTTGAGGCTGACCGTCGCCAGCGTCTTGCTGCAACCCGTGAGAGACGCCGCAGAAATGTATCCCAGATACCAACAACCACCGGTGTCCCATGCCCCACCTGCAAGCGCATGTGTGTATGTGAATTCGGACTCCGGAGTCACATGCGCGTCCACCGTTGAAGGAAAGTGCACAACTTGTCTTCCTCGACTCGAGAGACTACCAAGAGAGAGAGAATGTATGTATGTATGTATGTATGTATGTATGTATGTATGTATGTATGTATGTATGTTTGTATGTATCTGTCTTTGTGTGCGTGCGTGCGTGTGTGTGTGTCTGTAAGCATGTATTTTGTTGTCGAGAACTTCATCAAAGTAATCGGGTCCGTTTTCTAAAGATAGCTTTGATCTCGGTGCATCAAGTCAGGTAAAACGTCATAATTACTATCACAGATTTGACCTTGAGGAGCAAATGAGAAAATATATGATTGTCAATCTTCAATATGTAACTACACAAAATAATTGGCATATGAATAATATGCACTAAGCAAATCATTGTAATAACAATTACTGTTTATTATATATTTTTATAATTTTACCAACTGACAAATAAGGTGCAACGTTTTCTTTATCTCAGCATTTACAGTAATAATCTCGAATGAGTTGCGTATTTGACGACAAACAGCAATTCTCGGTATCACCCACTACCACCATGGACTGGAAAAGTACTCAGTGCCTGTAAAATTTCTCAAAACAGATGGAATAACCATGACAACGCATTATGTGGTAGAAATACACTCTATAGTATGCTTGCAATCTTGGAGCGTCGATGATGCCACAAAAAATCTACAAAATTCAGTACATGGCTTCTGCAAAGGTTTTCGGACTGAGCAAACTTCAGCTAAAACGTTGCTGCAGTGCAAACTTCATGTGACTCTTGATTTTTACAAGTTTGGCACAGATAAGACGAATAGAGAATTTGAAAACAATCAAAATAAGGTACGTCAGCACAATAGAGTCAATCTTAAACTACCTTCCGTTTGTTATATTTGGATTAGCAAAAGCAAATGATACTAGGTTCAAATTTTTAATTTATAATGAGAGTCTTTACCGTAATAAAATGATAGAATCTGTCTCATTTTTGCCTTAACCTTATTTCTTAATATATATCGTAAAAGTGAAATTTAAATATAATCTGCAATTAACTCGAACTTCCTTTGTCTTCTTTGTCGTCAACTAGACAAAAACCGGGTCGCTTTCAGAAAGTGCAAGTTACTCGATATACATTGGAAAAAGACCAGGATATTCCAACGGAATCTGCAATATATATATATATATATATATATATATATATATATATATATATATATATATATATATATATATATATATATATATATATATATATATATATAATGGAGCTTGTTGTTTCTTTCGTTTGCTGCAAAACAGCATGTTGTGAATAGGTTATATCATACATTTAGTAGTTTTCAAGAGGAATACAGATTGGCTGTTCACTGTGAACTGTAGATATTTGATATTTTCGTGATATGAATGCATTCATGAACAATATAGCATTTTGAAGATCTTTTTAACACGGTATGTTACCCGAAGCTGACTCGATACGTTTTGTTAACATTTCTCAATGATCCATAAAAGTAAGACTGGCCTCATTTGTATTTTATTTAATATTTACTTATGTACTTTACAACATCCTTACAACGATAAGCATACACGACTGAGTCAAACATATAATGTGCAATTCAAATTAAATCTGAAGGGAATCTAATTCTGTCATAATAATAATGCTAGCACTACCTGGCATGTTTCGGACTCCAGTGAAGTCCCATTATGGTAGCAAGACATGTACCAGATCACATAAGTTAATGCAATATATTATCTATTACTGATTTCCCTGTATTGAACTTAAATATTGTAAATTGATTTTGTATTTTTTGGGCTGCCTTAACTATATGCTGTATGTTACAAAATAATAAATTAAATTAGAATGTATATCTGAGTGTGCTGTACTCTTACCCGGTATACTAAAGATGTTTCCTATACTGTATACTGCCAGGACTTTCTTTTGATTTTAATTGTGTACAATTTGTACTTTGTATTTTTTGATACAGACAGCTGTATTTATACTACCACAGTTGTTCCTAAAAGCTCTGTTGTAATGGATTTGGAACTGAAATCTGTTTAGAAAATACAGCTAGTCTATGGTGCATTATTTGCGTTTTAAAGATTTTCTGAAACACTTGAACTATAGTTATATCACGATAATTAGTCATACTTTATTGTTCTCAGAGAAAGTACATTATATAAACATGTGTTGATGGATTAAAGAGAACGGCTGTCATGTTGTTACAGTAACTTCTGCATTAGAAGAACGACTCTACGCTTCTACATAAGAAACTATTTGAATTGCAAAAGGTCGAGAAAAGTTGCTCTGAATAATGCAAATCAAAACGATGTCTCCTAATCCTTTAATTCAGTAGTGTACGAAAGAATAACTCCTTACTCTGAAGTCAACAGCAATGCTTTTTATATTCAAATATTCAGATGTGCAGTATTAAAACTGTTTGATTTTGAAGGCAATTTGTGGCCTAGATTTATACATTTTTAATTTTGTTCATCAATAATAGTTGCTACATGACTAGAGCAAACTCGTTTGCTTACTTGCCTTCCTGAATGAACCATTGTTTATTGCGCAAATGTGTACCATGGTAACTTAATGAGAAAACTGTAAAGTCGATATTTTCGAATCAGTATCTTTATAACAATGGAGTAAACGTCAAAGGCGGAAAAAAAATCGCAAAATTTGAAATTCTGTAATGATGGCTTCTATTCAAAGTTGATGTCCTGCAAGTAAGTTTACATTAACATACAAAAGGTCCTTATAAGAGAAGTAGCGATAAGAATAGAGTTGCACCAAGTAAAGCCAAGAACTGTAACTCATCGTGTCTTGACTGGACCTGATTTGCGTTTATTCGCGATTTGCGATTATTTTTATTTTTAATTTAACTGTTTATTTTTAGATGACAAACTTAAACGTTGCGGTAATGAGATTTCTTTAATCAAATACAAAATAATAACAATAACACATTTGATTTGATCCTCACAACCCGAAACAAGATAGTCATAAGATGTCTAATATATACATAGACACAGTTCTCTGAAAGAAAAATAAGTACTAAGATGTTTAATATATGCATAGACTATGTTCTCTGAAAGGAAAAGAAGTCCTAAGATATCTAACATATGAATAGACTTAGTTCTCTGGCAGGAAAAGAAGTACTAAGATGTCTAATATATGCATATACTTAGTTTTCTGAAGGAAAAGAAGTACTAAGATGTCTAATATATGGATAGACTTAGATCTCTGAATGGAAAAGAAGTACTAAGATGTCTAATATATGCATAGCCTCAGTTCTCTGAAAATAAAACACAGCTTAGTGATGGTCAAAGTTTTTGGCAATAGTAGTGTCTCTACAAAACGTAACTATTGGTGGGGAAGGTCTAAACATTTTGAGTATGTATATAGTTAAAACATGCAGTAGTTGTATGAATTGTTCACAACAGTCTAGATTCAAGTAACTATAAGATTTTGATTTTACATACAGAGAGAATAAAAATTAACATACTTTACTATTAGAATCTGAAGGGAAACTTTCTGGAGTAAAATATAAGGTAGGGTGGGTGTTTATAACAGAGAGTAATTTCTGATTGGGCAAAATGCTGGTGATTCGTTTTTGGTAATTCCCCCAAAGACTTCCTGGTAGATTTTTAAAGTGCAAAGACCCTTATTGTAGAGAAAGATTCTTTACAAATAATCCATGCTATAAAATATCTGAAAAGCCGATGTCACAATATCTCAATAAATTACCTTACTAAACGAGAAGGTCTCTACGTAAGTGTATGTCATTTGAAGCCTATTACGTGCCCATGCCTATCTACCGCCGACAAAAACTATCCCGAGCAAGCGTGTAAAGGCATCAAGGCATACAGACACAACATTTTCAGGTAAGATTCCATTTCCCCTAACGTAACTAGGAGGGATCAAGTCTCTCCATTACAGAAATAGCTTGAATGAACTTCCCTACTTCAGTATGGTGGTTGAATGGTGGATGTCATTATTTATTTGTCTCAGCCTTGTGATCGAACGTCATTTAGGGAGTGGCGTGGATGGGGCATTCCACTACCCCCTTAATTTCCATGTGCTGTAAAAGTGCTATAGCCTACACACGAAAATCAACAAGCCGTCAAGGTGTCTCCTAAACTCGAAACAAAGTGAAATTAGGTCTCTGACTTCCATCTTTCAATGTGATATCTACTCTAAACCAAACGACAAACACCAGTATCTACTCCAAACCATCCGTCATCCAAAACAGTGCCTTAGGAACATTCCATAGAGCCATGCACTGATGCCACACAGAATTTGCTCCAACGACGAAACATTCCTAAAAAGGTTTGAAGAGTTATCAAAATATTTTCTTTACGGAGGCTAAGGCAAACATTTGATTCCGAAGGCAACCCAAAGGGCTCAACAATCAAACCGCGATGACCTAATAAAATATGAACCGATGGAAAAGGTTGATTGCATACAATTTATCCAGACTTACCATCCAGACAACCCCAACGTAGGTAAAATCTTCGGGAAAGACTGGTACATCGTATAATTGTTAAAGTTAATTATCCGTAACATACCTGTAGCAACCTACCTGAGCTACCTGATCTATGGAATGACCTCTCTCAATATTATGAATCGGTGTGGGAAATGACTCGGTGTGCGAAATCAACAGAGAACTGGACACAAAAACTCCAGCCTATTTGATCTATGTTGTGGAGTTCAACATTAGTCTGTCCTTGGACCTGTCAGCTTCATTTTATTCACCTTCACCGCTCACACGTGTCATATATAATCATTTAGTGTTTCATAAATTGTACGCTGATGACACCCAAATATACAAATCTAGTCACCCTATGTGTAATCATGGATGACATGTAACAAGCTGCAAATGAATGATAATGAAAGCGAGGCCATTATCAGCAACACCATTTTTACATTCACACAATCAGTACAACACCTATGTGTTACACTAGACTGTACTGTCACATTGCACCAAAATGCCATGAACATATGCAAGGCTGCATATCTTGAGCTGAGACAAATCAACTCCATTTACAAATATCTTTCAGTTGATGCCACTAAAACACTTGTGTGTTCATTAGTACTTTCAAGATTGGACTATTGTAACTTTATTCTATCTGGTTCGTCTCAATTCCTACTCCAGAATCTTCCAAAAATTCAAAACACAGCTGCTTGGATCATATTTAGATTACCACGATCAGTGTACACCTCCACACTTCTGTGTATCTGTACCCTATTTTGGTTATCCATTCGCTCCAGAATCACACACTGCATTTGTTCTTTGTGCTACGTTGCACTGACGAACTCCAGTCCAAAATACCTCTACACATAGAGACCAGCAAGATACTTACGCTTCTCTTCTGATAATCGTATACTAATTATGCCCACTATGAAAAGGACGTCATAAGGACAACGTTTTATTTTTTGTATATCTAGTTGGTTATAAAGGGCCCACAACTTGGAACGAATGGACCATTTAAATTAGACACCGACAGTGTTCCCTTTCAAGATTGCTCTTAAATCTCACCTTTTAACTGCAAAAAAACCTTAAATACATAATAAGGTTTCCTACCTTAAATATTTTCAGCTTTTGTTTTGATGTTTTCTAGTTTTCTGATATTTGTTTTGTTTTTTGTAGTTATGTTGTAAAGGGCTTGGAGCTTCTAAAGATTAGGCGCCATATAAAGTCTTCATTAAGATTTTTTTTGGGGGGGGGGGGGGGGAATTTATAACCTAATACAAGACGCATTTGACAAGAAAAGCAACACATTTAATCAACCAAATTAATAATGGTAATATCATTTAAACTTAAATATAACAGGTTTTAATAACAGCATATAATTTGGATGTATTTCATCATCATCACGAACAATGTCCACGACTGATTTCATCATTATTGACCGTGCTACAACGTTTACTATTTGCTTGAGGCTTCCCTTTGCTACTGCCTCGACCTTTATGGATTTGCTAGATTCCAATCTGTACTGGTCACTTTCCCTTTTCGGACATCAATCGTCACTACTCTCATTTTGGGCTTCACTCGTCACTTCTCTATTTTGTAATCTATCTTCGGTATGTCTATTCCCACTCTCCTTCCGAAAACTGTTTCCTTAAAGGACAAAATATTATCCCTAAATTGCTTTAAGTACCACTTTCTAGAAGGATATAAAATTTCTTCAATTACCTTATTCAGAACACAATTGCCATTCAGACACTGCGTAAAGTCTACCTACGGTACTACCTCGTCATAAATTACCATGTGACCTCTATCGAACATTTACCGTATGGTACTACATGTTCGAGTACTATTGTATAAAATGCACAGATCCTTACTCACTTCCAGATTATGTAAACATTACAAATGCAAATAAATTAGGTAGTTATCATTAACTCACGATAATCAGTATCATCCTAACAGACAAAGGAATTTTTTTTTTTATATAACCCTATAAATCTTGCACTTATTAAAATTTGGTTCGCATACAATCAGTTCTGCTTATGAAGTATTAACTGTAAAATTAAAACTCTAGCATCAACACATTTCCATGAAATTAAACAAGATAAATTACATAACAACTCTAGCATCAACCCATTTCCAAGAAATTGCATAAACGACAAATAACATGGAACCTTCTCATATGAAATAAGTTGCATACAACAAACAATAAAAACAAGAATATTGCGTGAAATTAAAAATGTGTTCTTTAATGCTATTAACTTTAGAACTTGTGCATCGAGCACTAAACCCTGTCTTTAGCACAAGAGAGACACCTGGTCCCTTTCTTGTTTCACAAGGAATGCACCAATCTTTTCCAGGCTTCCTCTGTGTCAGCCTTCTCTGTCTCATAAATGTTTGGTTTAAAGAAAGTTCAATCAAGGTTGTCACTTTCAATTCTCATTACTCCCAAAGTGCAAACCTTAATTTCAATTGGCCAATCATAAGCAGTAGTTTCTAAATATATTCATAAGAAAACCATTTGTTTCGTCATTCAGAATCTCTGAACTACGTTATATTACTTTAGTGTTTGAAGAATGACTATTTAACATGGATTAAAAGTCAGATGTCTATTTCTCAAACCCGTTTTACGACGTAGTGTCAATTTCATTGAATCAGAACACTGGCCTCTTTTTATTTGTAATACTGATATGGAAGAAATTTAGAAAAAAGGTCGCAATGACCCTTCCCAAATACTCCCCTGGTCTAAATGTGTAACAGTCTTAATTCTCTGTGCATTCAGTTTTAATGTCCGCTACTTATTCAAAATTCGCTGCTTCACTTAATGTATGCGAAGTGCAAGATTTCAACCGGTAAAACCGATAAGATTAAAAAAAGGGATAAATAAAGAATACGAATCGAAGTACGCTTTCACTGCATTCAAAGAACAAATAGTTAAGATCTTATTATTATTCGTTATTACTAGTAGTAGGAGTAGTAGTAGTACATTGCTAATATTTTTGTCATAATTTTAAAATTGAGAAATCGTATCTGATTCTGAAACGAAATAACTCTAATAATATTATGTTTCAGCCGTTTGCTTCGCATTTACTATAATAAGGTAAACAATATATGATATATTTACACGTTATGTATTTAATGTAATACAAAGGCAGAGTTATGATTTAAAGTATTTTTACTGCAGTTTTGTATCCCTTTATTATAGATGAAAAAGGCTGGTATCTGGTATGGTGTATAAACTATAGTATATATCATCACCTATTAAAAAACAATCGGCCATAATTTTACAATATTATTTGTTTGAATTCATCATCATATTTGGTGGTCTGAATATTGTAATTGTCTCTTAAACACATCCGAAAAATAACTTAACAATGAATATAAATATGATCAAGCCATTTATTTTATTCTGCATTGGACTCTGGCATATAATAACATAAAAAAATATAAACTGTGTTGTGTTTTTAATTTCATCGGTTTTATCGGTTGGTATCCTGCACGTTGTATATACTGTAGTTGCACCGGAGTTTTGTTTTACTTGCGCTAGCAACTGTATAATAACCGTCATACAGCTTATGATGTACATTATACCCTACATGAACTAAAATGTCATTTAATTCACATTACACTCGCAGTGGGTGACTTTTTTCAAATTACGATTATCAAAAACAAAACAACGTGCTGTTTGAAGTTTGTAAGGTTTGAGTGGATTAAATAATCTTGAGTTCGATTTCAATTAGGCCAGGTAAATACTGTCGAACACTGGAGGTGGGGTATGATTGCTAATAGACTAGAGAAAGACTAAAGTTGTTTTAAATTGTATAAATTCTGCGCAGCCCCGTTTTCACTCAATTCTGTGGGCCAGTTTATAATTTCATTCACGCCAATTCTTACGAAATATGAAAAGCTGTGTTTTTGTAACTGTAAAGTAATATGTCCTTACAGATCTCGGTCATCTATTATTACATACATTATCCATTCTAATGTATAAGATTAATACCAGGTTTATATCTTGTTAAATTTAACAGCCAATAAAGCTTTTATAAAAGAAAGAAAACCTATATGTATTGATTAATCTAAATGGTTGTCAGGCTAGTACGATACCTTTATACATCAGAAGAAAGACGTAACAGAATGCATGAATGGAAGGACGGGTTTAGAAACTTTTCAATTGAAGAAATGGAGTCCTCTTGTACACCACAAAATTAATAAGTCTGTTCAGTTTCGCAATTAGTTCGTACCAGATGAGATCCTATTTAACATATAACATAATAAATATTGCACGGTAAGAGTAAAATCCATGTTTTCATACTTAGTAGAAACTTTTCAATTGAAGAAATGGAGTCCTCTTGTACACCACAAAATTAATAAGTCTGTTCAGTTTCGCAATTAGTTCGTACCAGATGAGATCCTATTTAACATATAACATAATAAATATTGCACGGTAAGAGTAAAATCCATGTTTTCATACTTAGTAGTACAAAGACTTAAACTTATTTGATTAACAACAAGATAACAAACAATTCCTATTAAGAACACGAACGGGAGACATTCTTTCAAAACTGATACCGGTATAACATATAACGAAAACAAAATATGTATGTAATTAGGATATATACTGAACAAAGAAGGACATGCACATGTTAATTGTATATCTGTATGTTTGAGTGTCTGCCATCACACAAGCGAATGCTGGTCATCAAATTTGGTTCTGAACAAGCTGTTTTGACAAACACTACAGCGAAATTAAATTTGCATTGAGTATGTATGTATGTAGGTACGTATGAATTTATGTATGTATGTATGTATATATGTATGTATCATTGTATGGTCATTTTCAGTCTACTCCGATGATGTTAGACGCAAGTAGACAGTATGAGACGAATAGCGATCCGATCACAATAAATAGAACGATGGAGAGTTAGAGGTCTTTGTATAATGTGTATAACATAAGGCTAGCTTCGTAAACAACGTGATCCGTTTTAAAAGAGCAAACCATATGGTGAGTAAGTAATATTTTCAAAGAAAGGCATGCACGGGTACATTAATCGATATTGAAATAGATTCTTAATTACATCTGGAATGTTTGAATGAAGAGATTGTGTTTGTGTGTGATTTGGATTTTTAAAATAACTTTAATAATTTTCAGTCATATCGCAACGATATATGTCATGTGACAGTTTATAGTAATGTCTAGCACTGGGGCATAATAACGCAGATATGAGGCATGCTGCCCTACACAGTCACATTATCCTGAAACCAGGCCGACATATTTCCAGAAAAGGACAAAACCTAGCCTTTGATACTACTAATAGTGATTTTTCAGAAATGTGGTATCGACTAATACACGCTATGAGCAGCCCCATGCAATAAAAAATGTACAGGTGTGTTTTCAATAAATACAGCATACACATGCATGTATCTCTGATTTGAACCATACTATACAGAAGTTGTTTATTGATTTTCTCCATTGTGTAGTATAGGCTATACAGTAAGGAATATGCACTAACTGCTACTATGGTACTGGTAAAAAGAAATATAAATCATATGAGTTGTACATATTTTGTATTGAAGATATGCTTGTATTTGCTTATATAGAAATGCTGAATATTTGTTAGGCGATCAATTTTTAAAGTATTTATGGAGGTATCTAAGAGTAACAGTAACCAAACAAGAGATTGGATGGCAAAACTATAACGGTTGAACAGAGATCTATGTATTGCTTAAATGAATCATATAATGGTTAGTAAGGTGACCTAACAATATTAAATGGTTCAGGGGCACAACCAAATCTTAATTGTGGAATTGAAATCAAATTATATAATCAACTATTCTAGCCATGTGGATATGATCATAACTACTATAAAACGCGCAGAAATAACTCAAAACCATTAACACCTATAGCGCACATATAATAAGATAATAAAACAGAACGAAATGAAGTAATAACAAACATTGAAGTAATTGTTGTTTCATGCCATGTTAACATTTTAATTAAAAAAACAAGTTATTGAGGGAATTTCCAAAGACAGTATGAACATGCCTGAATATACATACTAAATCGTATAATATGACATAATTATTGTGACCTGTAATTACAACGAATCTATCACCACCACCGGTTGTCACAGCCATTGCAACAACCATCACCAGCAAAATATTACAGCAACTAAAACAAGTTGCGCATGAGCATAATATCCCCTTTATCAAGAGGTTTGACTAAAGATGACATTTTTGAGGTAGTATACGATAAAGAACAAAACCTTTATTGCCGTCTCATATCTGTTATTGCTCCTTAAGCAGCTGATTATGTTCGTACAAAAAGAACAACAATCGGAAGTACCCAGACTTAATTTTAAAAATACAATGGTTAGTTGGGCCATGTAGTAATTTTCCCACCTACCTTCAAATCAGGTAAAGACGCTTTACAGCTGTTTCGAACTATGATTTCTGAAATTTGAAAGTGTTACAAAACTTTGGTCACACTGATGTTAACTAGACAGTGTTTTCAGCGCTGTTTATTGCCCCTTAGTCGCAATCAAGGTGGATAACAGTAGTGCACGCGTTCAAACATTGATAAAATGTAGACAACAAATCATTGCAATGGCTAGTTTTCTTCGTGTTATATCCGCCCAGTGACTGTAAGATATGAAATAGACGCGACAAACTGCAAAAAAAAAATCACCGCCGAGTTTGATTAAACATTTTCGCCGCTGATTTAATGCAGAAAAGAAATTGCTGAACGTGCCTAGGATATTAAAAGACTAGGAAAGGAACTGTAGGATGAGTGGCCGAGTTAACTAGAATAGAATAAGCTCTAGTCGAATTCATAAGATAGACAAACGTACCAAAAGTTAGAAATATGCTGCAAGAAAGTCCGTGGAGACCATTAAGCGAAGTTGAGGACGTCAAGGACAATATTGGTAAAATATTAACAATCAGCTTGTGTCCTAACTTTGTACACAGAACAGGTAACAAAAGGTGAAACGTTAAGGAGAGCAGATGTGGCACTGTATACATCCCAATCAGTGATCTATCCAGAACAGAAATTGCTAGTGGTAAGTCCTATATGGCGCATATCTCGACCAATCACTGTATCACCGACAGACGTGGAAGCCGATCATGCACATGAAATATGAACAGCAACCACTTACAGTGACTTCAACAGCACATACCCTAAAGGAAAACGGTCAAAACAACCCCACATCGATATAACAACACAAATGAAAACATATAACACCACTTGAAGGGTTAGCTGAAAAAGGTGCGGAGAATATAGAACGAAAACCAAAGACCACTCGACGAATTTACTGAGGCTCTTGAAGAACAGCCAATGCAAGGTGTACAGTGCAGATCAATTCGTACGAGCAGCAACGCACCCGAATTCGCCACTGAAGCAACATCCATTTGTCAGCTGTTGCCCACCAATCACATCATGGACAGTAACACATATTTATAATAGATATACTGATGATTAGTTCTGAAACGATTGTGATTGACTTCTGCTTCGTGTAATATATGCTGAGATGCAACAGCTGGTAGTAAATGCAGAACGGAGCGTTACCTCGATGAATACAATCTCATCAACTCAAACATGGATTCTTGTATGAATTACATCCAAAACGCAAATCAGTTTAACTTGTGAAGCTCTCGGAGGCAATCAAGATTGTCCTAAATGTGTAAGGCAATATAATTTTGGCGGTGATTTGCTATCGATTACTCACGAAGTATCTGTGTATCCTCCATAGCATAATAATCGAATCACACTAATACATTTTTCTCTTCTAGATCAAGAAGAGCACGCTGTTGATTCTTGCGATGAAACTATTACTATAAAACCTTACATTAAAGATCGACTGTACATTTAATAATTACAATGATAGATATGCATGGACGTATAAAACTCGTTCACGTTATGACCGCGACACAACAGTGTACATGACATTTTACATAACTGGGTTATGTGACTTTGGTTGTGGATCATTCATTTACGCGCCAAAAGTACTCACAGCTTTATCATCATGCGTTGCCTAACTCGGTAAATACGTTACAATGTGAGTTGTAGGTATTAGTACAAATCATAGTGTGGATCAATTAAAACAATTGCGATCTCAGGCAGATGGAATCGCATCACAATAAGTATTTCGAGTTCTGTACACACGAATGTAGTTCTAGTCAAAGTTTAAACATTTTATACTCTCTCATTTTGGTGGTGGAAGAAGAGTTATATTTATGCATTTTTGGTAATGATTTAAAGAACATTGTGTATTCTTGAGAATACGAGCTAAAAGAGTGGTTGTCGGTGCGCATTTCGGCGAGAGAGCACAGTGAGTAATAAGATGATCCGGAAGTGAAATATGTGCTCTGTTTACTGTCCTGTTACTGCTCTGTTTAGAGTGCTAAAAAGATGCTGGTTAACCTTTCACAAAAACTTCACCGTGAAGTCCTCTTTTAAGGTATTTTAGATTAACATATGATTTGCAAATCGTGAAATGGGATTTTGACGTGAATGTTAAAACCACCAAAGTTGTTAAATATTATTCATATCCGACAAGGATCTCAAACAATGATAAAACATTTGAAGTTCAAATCATGTGTTACGTATATTTGATATAAGTCATTTATATTTATTTTTATTTTTGTTTGTTTGTTAGATTTAAATTTGGCATTATAAGTTTTAAGATTCGTTCATTGAAGGCGGGGTGACCTGTACTTTACAGAGTAAACACCAGGTGTTGACCTCATTTCTGGCCTGTTTTAAGAGTTGTAAACAAGCTTTTAAAATGATTGGTTGGTTCAAAGGACAAAATGGAGTTTTGTATAAACATCTTTCTATTTTAGTTGGGTCATACGCTCTTTACGTGATTTCTTGAAGGAAAAATTGTTCTGAGAGATTCTGAAAGATCGCGACCCCTTTCCTGTTTACGTAAAAACAGGTATATAAATAATGTTTTGGAGTGAGCTATTCAGTAGACGTTGGGCTTTTAGAATATTAAGTTGTGTCTTTTTGAGTTAATATAAATTACCTTATACTGGAAATTATGCAATTCGTTTGGATCAAGTGGAATTATTTTATTTATCTGGAAAAGAATTGTGCTCATAGAAATTTTATTAACAAGAACTGACTTCATCAAGTTACATCGTCTTCCATATTGGATACTTCGCTGGAATTCGAACTTAGAATTATTTGGACATTTTATTACCAGGACTTTTGCAATTTATCTAATGGATAATATTTTCAATTATTTTTGGATTAATTTTGGAATTGATTCTTAAAACCGTAAGTTTATTTTTCTTTTCTGAAAAAGATTTGTACTCAATAAATTGTTTATTAAGTTTTACAAGCTTGTTATTTTCACTCTTTCTATGTTACTGTTTATTCGAGCCTAAGCACGTAACACATGTGTAAATTATTTGGTTCCATCTGAGGCATTTAAGGAGTTACGCGAAAACCAGTACAGAATGATGCTGATGATTCAGATAATCCTTCCTAAACCACAATTGGATTTGTCACAACGGGATCATGGTGTTGTTTAACCGTGTACAATATTCCATCGATGGAACGTATATAATGTATTTTCTGGACAATATTAATGCAGTCACAACAATTATTGGATTTGCAAGATATAGCTATGACTACGAGATGACGGCTGGCCAAGCTATGTTTATCAAAGAAATATCTTATAATACGGATTTTCAACCGGACTGAATTAGGTGAACCCAAAAGTTTGTACCCAGCGCTGATGTAGATGTGCAACCTATAGTTGTGGTCATTAACTACAAACAAATATACTGAACACGTACATTACAATCCGTGATCGTATATGGACTGGTTTCAAAACATTAAAACTGGTTTGCAGATTTCATAAAATGATTTCAAGGCTGATATTGATGCATTTGGTCAGCAAATACGACAACTCTGTGAATGCTCAGTACGATTTTCTTATGCTATTCCTCTTAGTCACATATCATGATTTTGTACAGACGTTCGTAAAGTTATTATTTGAATCCAAACACATTAACCGCAAAAATAATTCCAACGTTGCTGTTTGGCGAGGTGCAGATGCTACATTTGTTAGTGTATTATAAATATTAACGCTGTAGAAGCCTATGTTATTCATGCACTTGCTACACAATCATATTTATTATCGTTTATGTAGTCAGGAACCGTTTCAACGTTGTCACTTGTTGCACATACAACAGACGTACACCCACCAATTTATTATTGCGCGACAATTTGCATGCCAAATACAAAATAGGGTTTTACTTCACCAAAACACGTGTTTGTAACGTTATAACGTCCAAATTTAGGCTGTCTCCAAATACAGAGGAATATGATATTTGACGACTTAGAATTGACTGAGGTTTCGTTATGGTTAAACAGTCATCGTGAAACCTTCTGAAGAAATTCTGCTTAACTATGAAACAAACATACTGCAAGCACACATTACAATCAGTGATTGTATATGGACTGTTTTCAAAACATTGAAACTGGTTTGCATATTTCCCAAAATGACTTCGAGGCACTTTTATTACTTTTAATTGGACCATTAAACCCTTTATTTATGTAGATAATAATGTCATATCACGAAGTAAAGGTCGGGCTTACTGAAAATAAACTTGCAAAATAGAAAATATAATTAAAACAATTGTTGGATCACGTTTAAATCTGTTCGGGCAAAGATTGTTGGAAATGTCCCCTTCTGGTTGACCCGTGCCTATTTCACACTCATCTACAAGAAGTATACAAAATCACATCAATAGTAGTAAATTTATTCCAGTCAGAGGTGACATAAATACAAAAGTCCGGTGGAATGTATTCCATTCCTTTCAGCTATTCGCAGCAGCATCTCAAGCTGTTGAAAGGCTCAAACGTTATAACATCTCAGAACTCATTTAGAAATTTCACAGGGAACCACGTAATAAATCTAAATAACTTCTATTACCAGCAACGAATATCATCACGTACCTAAGTCAAACATCTTCGATTACCAGGTCGCACAAGAGATCACATCGTTCATGGAAGCAAGGATTCTCATACAACTATTGACCAATCTTGATTCCTCGTAAAGTCAAACGCAATCAAACATTTTCGTGGTGTTTGTATGCTTTTACGAACTGGAATCAATGGTGCCACATTCATGTATATGTTTAACCGGTATTATCAACCTAGACATGGCAACAGGATACTGGCGTCACGCGGAGGATGAGGAAGACACCTGGTGAATCAACCAGAGGGTATGGCACTAAAATGATTGTCTATAATAACTTATTGAATTTTCTGCAGGTAGGGGGTCAATGGGATGACACCACGAGTTACCGCGCTAGTAACAATAACACTAATGACGCCACTGGAACATGAGCTGTTACTAACTCGCATCTACTGTCACACCTGAACATAGTTATATTTTGACTGGTATCAAATTACGCCGCCAATCAAGGTTGTCGTTTGCTTAAAAAAGCAGGGATGGAAACCACTGTTCGTTTCAAATATGGCAGTTATGGAGCATATGCGGTCATCTTATTATTGGAGCGTTTTACCAACTAAAGCGTTTAACAGCACCACAGTCGCGTATTGATTTCAGATTATTAAAGTACATTTAATGTTAAAAACATGTATATTAACATTTACGGACTTTGGTGAGCTAGACGACACGATGATGATCTTGATCTGTGTCGATTTGCCACCAAAGCGGATTTGTCTGAGTTTACAAGTCTTGTTGGAGAATATACAGGTAAGCATGCTATATTTGAAGACCAAACTTGTAAACTCCAAACATCCAATACGGACATACAATAAATCATTGTCAAGCTCAATGGCAGCTATGTAGCAAATAATCTGGCTGAGTTAATTGACAGCGGTGGAATTAGAGACAGTCTCTTTTAGCAACTGATATATGGATACACCCAATGAAGCGATATGTGGATCAGGAAGTAACGTTTCAAATGGCAGTTTTGTTAATATTAGTCAAAGAAAACAAGGAACCAGCTGAAAATAAAACCCAAGCATATGGCTGATGTCTCAGAATTGATGAGATAAACTAGATGCCTTCAATGTTCAGACAATATCTGTGTATAAATATCTTAACGCATTTAAACCTCGTTACATTACGGATTGTCTTGTCAGTCAGTGGTGTACTATAAGGACTCGCACAATCTTCAGCTGTAGAGGTATATAAGCTTTTCATTTCTAGTATATACGATAACACTATTGTACTACTACGTCAAATGTTTGCATGTTTTCGAGTTTGGTTTACACAGAATAATGCACACAATATCAGGCTACATTGTTAGAAATGTTTAAAACATTATGATTGTTATTAAGCAGGGTTAGGTTTACTTCTGAACTTGTTGTTTTATAATTATTGTGCCGGTAATATTATTTGGATAACTTACCGCGTATAACGATATTACGTTTTCATGCCCGTGTCATAAATATATTACATAGTATTGGATATGTTTTCAGCTGCCCAGTGTCTGCAATGTCCAGGTCCGATGTTATCCAGTGTCTGAAATATCCAGTCTATGGAGTGTCCTGGCTGTGGAGTTGTCCAGTATCTTGAGTCTCTATTCTCTGGACTGTCCGCTGTTGTCTGGAGTGGCTAGTGGGACCGGATCGTTCCAAGTATCTGAGCGATCAATGTCTACGTCGTGCAAGCTGTAAATCCAGCCACAGTAATTATTCGTAGCAGCTGTGAAGCTTAACTTTATCAGCCGTAGAGCTAAAATAAAGTGTTCTGACGACGGAGTGTATCTCCTTGCATGTAATCTTGTAGCCGTTGGCTAAATTTTTGGGTTCGTAAAAACCCATTGTATATTTTGGGACTGTAATGATAAGTTATATATCTGTCCTTTTTCATTTGCATAATTTTACTATGAGTAAATTCGTTTTACTACTTGAGTAAAATTCTACATTTGTTTACTAGCTAGGTAAATTATATCCTTTTCCCGATTGTTTAGTTATTGTGAATCAACCACTCCGTCTGTTTGTCATTTGTAATGTATTTGCATGTATCGTTATTACGTTTGTGCGTTATTATGTTAATAATCCAATATTTTTGATTAAATATACACGAATGTACTGATAATTGAATTGCACATTCAAGTCATTCATTTTTAAACAATGTATTTATATAATCGTCAAAAGTATTCTGTTGTGAAACCGAAAGTCTCAAACGGTTATCTTCCTACAGCTAACCTGATTTATATTCTGATGCAAATGTTTTCGATATACCCAAACCTCACATTTTAATGATTTACTAGTCCGAAATATACTTTTAATCACCGGAAACAAGGGCACGTGGGATTTTGATAAATGATAAATTTAATTTTGATCTTGATCATTTATTAATCATATTACTAATTACCATGCCAGAAAGTATTATTATAGATTCTTACACAGTTACTTATCAACATCATTAGTTACCGGAGATGAAATTCAGATTCTGAGTACTCAACCATTATCCTGATAAATGGTTAACAATCAAAGGTGTTTGTGTTCAATATTAAATTTTATCGTTATTACATTATTGTTACAATACGAGGATATGATCGCGTAATTTACGGACCCTGTGTTAGCTCAGCTGGCAGCAGATGTTAAAATTGATTGTTTTAGAACTGTCATATAATTTTGTTAAGGATAAAGTAGATCTTGCTCTTTGGAACAACCCTGATGTACCACAAACAACTCCAGACCAACATGGCTTAAGCTTAAATCCACGATGACCGAAACGAAAAGAGAAAACAATCTCGACTGTTTACCAGCACGGGTGATTTTGTTCGGGTAACAGTCATTGGGCAAAGATGATAGTTTTATGTAAAATGTGCTGGCATAATTCGTATTCTCTTTTAAGAAAAATGGTGCCAGGCCATACCTCCACAATGTCACCGGATAAATAAGTATTCCGTAGACAGAGCTGTTACTAATAATGCATGAAAACTCTACCAATAAAAGCGGTCCAGGTAATCGGCTGGAAGTGTGTGAGTGTATTCCGCCTGTGCGTGCTGATTTCACCGGACAAGGCTGGCCTTTCATTCAATAAAAATATTATTCATAGAAGAAAGATGATGGACTCTCGGTCTTATCGACGTCGTAAAATAATCGAATTGAAGTAAAGCTATGCAGATCAGTCTTGATATAATCAGTAAACCGTATTTGATGGAAATCGAAGAGAAACAAAATCCGGCAGTGTACAAAATTGTGCTGGCAGAAATAGAAAATAATCGACAATTACCAGCACAAATAAGAAACAGTGAGATTTTACAGTCAAAGTCAAATCAAAAGCCCAAGTATTGATCAAAAACACATTAGCAGCTACCGGTATATTCGTTCATTGCCTGGGTCTGCTCGTTGTATTTATGACTAAACACGATTAGCAGTATCAAAGGCTGGTAATTACCTTTTCAGGAAAACCTTACTTTGCCAATTCGTTTTGAAACTAAGCCAAATTATCCATAAAGCATTGTAATAAAGTGCAAGTAATCCCGTTAAATAATTACTGCGTTACGTTTGAAATCAATGTATTCCTGATTATCATAATCATTGGTTTATATCACAAGCAACAATAATGCAGGCTTACTAGTTACCCGGTATTATTTAATTAACGGTCGTGTCATTCAATAATCAATACCCATGCCTTTCACACCGCAGTGCACAAATGTAAGCTGAAAGAAAACAAATTACATTATATTGCAAACTATTGCACCATTAAATGCAGATGAAATCAGACGAAGTCAGTACATTACATTCAGTTGCCATTGACTAGAAAAATAACCGTTCAAGAAAACTAGGGAGTGAAATCAATTTTAAAACAAAATCATGTATTGCTGATCTAAATCACACTATCGTGAGTCAAGAGGTTATTACGTTGTGGCATAGACTACTAAAGCATAAATGTATTTATTTTAAAAATATTGTTTTAAACGTGTTCTCGATTGCAATGCATATGCATATCAGCTAATTGCGCTAATGTGTCGACAAAGTGACTCAGCCATCATATCCAAAGAGATTGAAGTAGATTGCTATCAACAAAGTTTGCAAGAAACTAGATCTGGAATATCTTTGAGAACGTTTACAATTATATCAAAATGGTAAAAGGTTGAGACGAATAATAATAATACACATAAAAAGCACATGTAAACTGAGACTTTCAACATGCCATAAACGTTAATGTATGCTTGGCATAATATAATAATAATGCAAGTGTTCCTATGTGATGGTTGCATATTACTATGTACAAAATATCCCAGAAAAAAAGATTTAACACTAATATTGGCCTTTCGGACAAAAATGATATCATTTATTAGATGTATGTATTTACGTACGTACGCACGCACGCACGCACTATTGCTAATTTGAGTTTGCAACAAAGAGACAAACAATTGTTCCAAATACTTCCTTGAAATACACTTCCAACTGGAACTACAGCAACAACAACAACGGGAGCCTTGCGTTTAATGTCGGTTATACTTCCAACAGTAATCCCTCCAATAACAGTAATCCCTCCAATAACAGTAATCCCTCCAAAAACAATAACCTCTTTTAGACACTCTGCTGACATTGAGTGACCCCTCGGACTGCAGAACTTTGGAACTATCAACAACAACAACCAATGTTTCTGAATGTTACGCAGCAACAGTTCTATGGAGGTGTTTCCCTCAACACTTTGTGATGTTAAACGGCTAAATTACCTCAAGCCATTCATATAATCAAGAAGTGGCTTTAGTGAAAATAATACACCCTACGCAAATAAAAAACATCGTCAAAAATCAAAACAGTTTTACAGTAGAAGTTCATGAAGGCCAATTGCAAAACAACCTAGACGAAAAAGCGTTGTCAGTGACCATATGAAAACATAGAACCCGAAAACTCAACAGTCCACTTATATCTTAACCATTCCTCCATGCTATTATTTTAGTGGTCAACGTTTGGTGACTTGGATTGCTACCAGGTTCAATACAGCGTTTGGTAAAGCCATGGACAAAGCCAAAACAAATGCTACCTTTGAGTACCGTACAGTAGCCCTTCGCATAATGATAAAATTTGCAGAGGATACCATTTTGGCCATTATATTTTGTCCTGAATTCAATGATGACCCCCAGGATGGTGAAGATTAAAAATGAAAATCCAACCGTTACCAGTAACTTGGATTTTGGGAAATAAATGAATAACTCAAACACATAGTGGGAGAGATGAAAATTTATGAACTTAATTAGAAAAGAAAATTATATGATGTATAAATACAATGATTCTCACAACATCTCAATATACATTTATCCAATCACTCTATACAAACATTGACACATTGATAATAAACCAAAAATATTATATCTATGTGATATACATATTCAAGAAACATCAGTTTGAAATAATAGTATACACTAAAATATGTAGATAATTTCACATATAGACTATGATTGATATACAAACAATCTCAAGTTTTCAAATACGTTAAAAATGTTCTGCACTGTCAGTAAGATTCACAAATCTCCTGAAATTCAACTAAGATTCAAAATAATCTCATTTAAATGCAAATGTACCAATTAAAACAACAATTAGAACAACAACTGAAACAACAATTAGAACAAACATATACTTCATGACCCTTTTATAGTCGCACGATTCATACACTGTCAAACCGCACAGTTTCATAACGTCCCTTGGATTGGCCCAGACTTGTACCGGCCGCTCGCACCCTTCATGGATCCACCACATGTACAGACATACCTACATACATATAGACAGCTCTACGCTTCAGCTAAACTCGTTAACTCGTTAGCTACAATACAACCAAACTGGTAATAATAATGAATTCCGGAAATAATATAATAAATACCTTAATCCAACCTTCTGTACTGTTTTCGCTTTCATTATTCGTCTCACCAATGCCAAAAATGAAATTTCATCTCTAATGGACCATGAATTAAACAATTAGTAATCTTTACCTCAAAATTTGATATTTCTTTCTGCAGAACTGTTACGGCCGATTCTGTGTCAACGTTTATCTTATTCAGATTAGTCACCTTTGCCTTGGCTTACACAAAAGTCCGATAATTCAACCTTATTGCTTTGAGATAAAAATAAAAATTGTCTTTCCACGATTTCTCTCATTTATCAATCAGGTCACCCTATGTTCCTTACTAACGCAATTCACTTTCAATGCATTGATTTTATTCAAAGCGGAAAGGTTTTCATTGTACTGATTGAACTCATGAGCTCGACAATTTTATTTGATACAACTGATTTGTTTGAATTAAATTGTCAATTAAAATACAACGGAATAATCATTTTCACAGTTTTTCGATAATCCAAGCCTTCCAGTGAAACAACTGGAAACATTAATAGCTATAAAAAACGTGTTCTATTCAATTGTAAGAGCATAGATCAATGTCACGTGTTAATCTGTTTTTGACGATGATTATAGTTTTGATGTATGTTAGTCTGTAGATCAAAGAGCTGTAGTAATTATTAGTAATATAGTTTCATTTTAGTTTGATTGGTACATTTTTAAACTGTTTGACCGAGTTTAATCCATGCACTATCAGGTAAACAATGCGACCTAACACAATGAAATTGTAATAGGTATTGTGACGTTGGTATTATGGTTTATTCGTGGACATATATAAATTCTAAAATAATAAATGAGAATAACAATGATTTATTGTTCTCAGTAGCATAATATACATCACCTTCACAGTGCTTTGCTATTTTAGCGCCTCGTTCTTTCCTATTCCCCCATCTCTGGAAGAAAAGTATTTCTTTGACACATCATTTATTTAAACTGTACACTGTCTTCAAGTGGTTCTCAACTACTAGGCGATCAAGCAATCCTTTCCACTTAGTAAGTACATATTTGTATTTTTGATTATCTTGGTGTTAAAATTATGTTCAACTTTTAATGGCATCATTATGTTTGGCATAGGAGACAGCTCTTGTTCATAAATGTTTCACACGATATTTAGTTTGGATTTATGCATTTTGGTTTGCGATTGATGGAAGTACCAAACTTTGATCGCCTGATTTTAATAATTTTCTTTTGAAATGTTCGGATGCTACTTGGATCTAATGAGAAGTGAAAACGTCGATAGTAAAACGATGCATTTCTAGATACATAAAAGCATCTTGGTAGATGCATTTGATCCCTAATTTCATTGAGCAAGAGATAATCAATTGATACATGGACAGATCAAGATATTGTCACATAATTAGGCACGAAATAACTGGGTTACGCCTACGAACTATGCGACCATTTATCGTGGTATGTGCGTACAACGTTACCTATGGTGAACAATTGTTTTTCTAGTTAAAGAACTGCACTAACATGTATCTCGTCGTAAATCGCTTTTCGCCTGATAGAATAAAACACGCGGCGTACACGGGTATTTTACCTAAGCACTCACTCTCTTGTTGATTTAAGGCTAGTCATTTGTTCAATTGACCACTGGTTTTTGGATCTGGTCAATGAGTGAACGTTCTCCATTATTGTCCGTACGTATGTCTATACACATATCTGTGCTCATGGTGGATCAATGAAATTTAGGCGCGGCCAATACAAGAATACTAAGCCAATTCAGGAAAACTGTGTGCCGTCTGTACGTATGTGTGTGCGGGTTTAACAGGCTATCTGGCCGTCTGTGCGTTTATATGGATAAGGATAATGATATAACCATCAAGGCCATACAACGACGAAACTGATAATTGAAAACTTCTAGGCATGATGGATCGATGAAGGGTGTGAGCGGCCGATGCAAGTTTGAGCCAATCCGAGAATTCGGGATAACGGTCGTTTGTCAGTGGGCACATTTGTAAGCTTTAACGAATATGTATGAATCATACGGCTGTACAAATGACCTAGTCCTATGTTTATTCCAATTGATTGTTATGTCGATGAGTACTATTTTGGTCATTTTGATTTCGTTAGATTATTGGAATTTTATTTTCATTGCAGAAGATTATTTGAATTTTACTTTCATTCCATCAGGTAATCTGAATATCACTTTCGTTGTAGAAAATTACATGAGGTTAACTGAATCTCGCGTTCATTGTTTGAAGTTACGTGACTTTATATGAATCTTACTGTCATACATTTCTATATGAACCATTTGTTTTGCTTTCATATTTGTGAATGTTTTGGATAGAGTAATTGAATGAGATGTACGCTTTAGAGTATGAAATAAATTCAATGTAATTATAGTGAGTACAATTATAGCCATAATGATTTCATTAGATTATATTATATCTAACGTTTCTTTATCAACTCATTCCATAAAATTCCATCTTTCATCACATTGCGTTGTCTTCATTTGATCCAGACATCCATTCATGACTATCCTGTTACAGATACTTGAATACATTGATAGGCGTAGATAGATGCAATTATATAGATATGGAAATACAGTTTACGTTGGAGACATAATAACAAAAGCATACTTGTATGAAAAGTACATTTCGGTATCGGTATTCTTGCATAATATTTGCTAAGAGAAACATCAACGGTTGTAAACTAACAACCATAATGAGTACTAAAAGGACGAAAATGAGAAACTTGCATGTATTAGAAACAAAAGCTTTTTATAATACATTTGCATGCGGCAAAGACCATGATAATTATGACGCACTTAAAGCAAAACTTGAAATTCACACGATTCATTATTGTAGCTGGAAGACAATCATTTGTGATGACAATAACATCATTTCTACAAAGCTTTTCATTGAAGAAAACTTAATATAAGCACATTAATAATAAACCAAAGAAAAATGTACAAGACGAGCATAACGTATAACATATCGAAATACCATATCAGTCTTGTAAGGTGGAGTAAAAAATATTAAAAAAATCCTATGTCACGAACTTGAATAGAACTGATGAGGTTCACAATTAACAAGTATACAATTAATTAGATAATCTGGTCTGTTCACCATATCTTCAGATGAATATGCTCCCATCTTTATTAATATGATCTGTTTCTGTATTGTGATTTTGGAAATTAAATGCGTATGTAAAACAAACACTTTATGACACCAAACCTAAGTCTGAATACTTAAGGACAGACAACCATCGACTTTCCTGTTGTTCATTTGTAATTTTCCTTCCCTTACTTGTGTATTTATTTATTGCATTATAATAAGATAAATAAATAAAATTATCAATGATCCCTCGTATTGACGAACCGTTGGAAATTGTGTATTCATACCTCTTACACAACCATATCAAGACACGAAAAAGATAAGTATATAGTATCCACAATACGTAATGCTGTACACGGTAACAGCTACCACGACTATATGTTAAACCGTCTTGGGCTGTACTCATCTTTACAACTTTGACGTTTCATATATATTCCGATGAAATAAAGACATATGTACTCGTCTTTGCAACCTTGACGGTTTTTTTTTTTTTACATATTTCGATTAGGCAAAGACATTTGTATTTCCATTACATGAGTGACTAAAACTAATTGACAAACTAAGAAGCAAAACGAGCGAGATGGTATATTAAAATACTTATTTGCATTTATGAGATTTTGCAAATGGATACTTTAGGAATCTCATAAGAAAACCTATTATGGGAAAGAGAGATAGATATGTATGGATGAGACAGACAGAAATAGGTATGATTAAAAAATCTATCGGCATGAATGAGACAGACAGAAATAGGTATGATTAAAAAGTCTATCGGCATGAATGAAACAGACAGAGATAGGTATGATAATGAGAGCTATAGAAACGAATGAGACAAACAGAAATAAGTATGATTATGAGAGCTATCGGCATGACTAAGACAGACCGAATGAGATAAGGCAGACATGATAATGATTGTAAAAGACAGGGATCAATATGAATACGAGTTTGACCAATATATGCATACAGGTGAAAGGGATAGATATGAATATGATCTCTCTCTCTCTCTCTCTCTCTCTCTCTCTCTCTCTCTCTCTCTCTCTCTCTCTCTCTCTCTCTCTCTCTCTCTCTCAATACATATATTTATGCGAAGCATGGAAAGGTACGAATATGAAAGACAGGGATGCTTTTGGAGGAGGGAGTCAGAGATCGAGAAGAAAAGAAAAAGAATCTTCATAACACTAAATTTGGTTAAAATTATGTCTCGATTGCGACACATTTTGGCTTAGTCGATATTGCTTTAAAACGACAACTGACGATTAAGAGCAAAATGTAAATTTTCAATGAAAGAAAGAGCTGAAACTGAAAAACTATTTTGATAAAGTAGAATCAATAAAATACTCTAAAAAAAATGAAACCAATGTTAAACAATTATCTATATGTAGAAAACCAACAAGAGAGGAAACTAAAAAACTATTTTGATCAAGAAGAATCAATAAAATAATCTCAAAACATAAATAAAAGCAATGTTAAACAATTATCTATATGTACCAAACCAACAAAATTATAATTCAGACCAATTATAAAACATCAATTTATGTACAGCGTTTAGTCATGTAGTAATTGTTATAAAATAATTAAGGAGTCATTAATATTACCTCATTATATTAAACAAAATGTCATGAAAATAGTATGGATTCATTCTCATTTAATAAATAAATTTTTGTGCTAAAATCTTGTTTGGAGCATGATCAGCTTCCAAATTCATTTGTAATTACACCACGTTGAAATTTATGTGCATGCTAAAATGTTAAATGGGTTTTATTAAACTTCTTCCAGTGACAAAAGTTGGCATATTTTGATTAGTCTAATATGCATTTTTAAAAGAATTTAACGCGAGGCTATGTTTGTATTATGCCACACCCTGTCAAATATTTGGAGCTGCACTGCAAGAATTAGTACCAGACGTCGGGCATTTCCAATATGTTTCCGATTAAAGTTTTTTTCTTATTCTGTCCCTAGTCTACTTTCCTGCATGCTCTGTGGACTGCAAAACGTCAACGTCTTATCTAATTTGCTCTGGTCAGCCATCATTACTGTTGCGTTTCCCGTCAAAGTGTCCCGCAATCCTGAAGAACATGAAGTTAATACTTGTCCAATAACAAAGCGAAGCTATAAGCGAAATAATATTGAATAATAAGAATGTTTCATTAAATTACAAAAAATAAACAAAAACCCAAATTTCTTCTGCAAATAAAGCACACACAAAACACGATTTGTTAAGTCTAGAAAATGAAAAACAATATGATCACGCAATAATTATCTCCATTTATCTGTATATATCCTCGTTCCATGATCTCGCAAAGACAGTACAAATGTGTGAAGTTACTTTGCCGTAAAATAAAACGTCCACTCATTATTGCGATAAGTTATAGTCAGTGAATTAAAGATGCATCCCTACCTTTTCTTTTCTGAACACAGCATTTGAACATGATTATTGCAGCAATTACAGCTACAATCACAGGTACGCCAACGCATACGGAGATTATTATTGTAATCGTTGAATCAGTTATACCGCTTGTACATCCTGCAAAGAATTATAAGATCTTTCTTATTCAAAGTAGACTAGATTTGTAGGCGGCAACTTACACTTTAAAGTGTAAAGCCTTGAGCTAGACCAGGCTTTTTGTATAAGGCGCACTCTGTTAAAAGGGCTTCAGATACAATTTCTATTGCAGCGGCCGAGGAAGCGAAGAGCATCGCGAGGCTGCTTTTGGGATTGTATTGAGGACAGCATGGATTGGAAATTTGCTGGACCTCCCAAGGGATTAAAGAACATACTCATGACCATGCAACTCCTCTTCTAGTCTGGAAGAAAGCATCTTAACATCATCAATTGCTGACGTTACAATGGCAGGTAAGATCTTCATTCTAGGAGATTTCAATGCAAGAGAAGTCCGCAATTACGCTGCCTGGGATGATTTGCTAAGAAAGCATCGAGTGGGTCGCTGTATCAGCAACGGTCGTGTATTGTTCCAGACGTGCTCCGCGTATGAACTGCTGATCACTAATACAGTCTCCCACATCACTACCTGTAACCGGATGTCTTCGATGCACCCTCGCTCTAATCACTGGCAACTCATAAACAATGTAATTCTCAGGAAAAGGGACAGGCAGGATGTGCGTGTACAAAGTCCCTGTGGGCCACTGAATGCTGGACAGACCATCGTCTCATCATCACCAAGCTCAACAGCGCCCAAAAGACGCCCACAGGGAAAGAAGGCTCCTGAGCAACTGAACATTAAGGTATTGAAATGCACCAGTACCAAACTCGTGGATGCCCTAGAAGAACGTCTGAAGTCCATCTTTCTCGACTATCAGAATGTGGATACCGACTGCAGCACAGCGTCGTAAATCAAAGGATGCTCAACCAGAAAGCATCAAGACTTGTTAGATGAGAACTGCGATGAAATCAAGCAGTTGCTCAATGAGAAACTCCGCCTCATCAAACCGACAACCACTGGATCGTAGCCCCTCAGTTCAGACGGCAAACACTAATTACTGACAAAGAGTAAATTGGGCTGACCACTTTGAAATCGTCCTTGATTATCCTTCATCCATCAATGATGATGACATCAGTCATGTTCCCTAATTACCCACCAACGAAGCACTGGTTTACCCTCCCCCCCAACCTTGCTGGAGACACGGAAAGCGATACGTTTGCTCTCCAGTGGCAAATCACCTGGTTCAAGTTCCAACTAAAGTCTACAAGGAACGGGACACAACCCTGATGACAAGACTCCAGCAACTGTTATTACGGATGTGGAAACAAGAGAAGATCCGACAGGAATTCAAAACCGCTTCCATAATCATATATTTAAGCTCAAAGAGAATCGTCAGATCTGTTAAGAGCACCGGGCTATATCCTTACTATCAATTGCAGGACATTCACAATGGATAATTTCAGTGAATCGCCTCACTACGCACCTTGAGAATGGACTTTTACCCGAAAGCCAGTGTTGATTCCGAAAAGAACGTGGAACCATTGACTTGGTGTTTCATGCGAGGCATTTACATGAGAAATGTCAAAAGCAAAACATCCACCTTTTCTCCATCGACACCGACTTGACAAAGACGGTTTTTGAAAGGTTATTGCCAAGTACGAATGCACAAGAAAAGGTATAGCCATAGTGTATCATTTCAACGATTGCATGCAGGCACGCGTCTGGGACAATGGAGAGGCATTTTAGCCAATCTCAGTAACCAATTACGTCAAGCAGGGTTGTGTGCTCGCCTCCGTACTCTTCAGTCTATTGTTGTTTGTCATGCTGGCTCACGCTTTTTGAGACACAGAGGTTGGAGTCGGCATCAGGTGTCACAGAATTAGGCGAAAATTGAACTGATTTTTGTTGTTCTTGAATTGTAAACGAAACTCACCATTTTCTTGATTTCGTCGTACACGCATTACCTGGGGTGATTAAGTGCTTTTCTCCAAGGTAAGCGGCGTGTAACGATTTGCATGGGCTTGATCTTAATTTACATGGAATCCGGAACTTTAGTTTCACGTGGTGCACAATAAGCTCGTTGTGATTTATGTTCACCTATAGAGAGTATATAAGGCGAAGTATTCCTCATAATAAATTACGGGAACCAAAATATCTAATCGAAGGATAGATAAACTCGTCTTGCAATCTCCAGCCAAAGGGGTGAGTGTTAAATTTACATTTCGTTTTATTGTGAATTTTATTCAGATTATCATTTCGTATAATGATGCCTTTATTGCAATGCAGATTTCAAACGTGGAATATTTGGAATTACTAGTCACTATTAGGCTTTAAATGCAATATCGTAATCTACGGCTTAGATTATTTTTGAGACAACTATTATTAGTCTGGTTTTGTTTATTATAGTTGATTCCATCGTTGATTCCGGAGATCTAATAACATCGTTGAATCCGGAGATCTAATAACATCGCTGATTCCGTAGATCTGATAACATCTGATAATAGTTGATTCCGTGTATCTGATTCCGGAGATCTAATAACATCGTTGATTCCGTCGTTGATACCGTAGAAGTACATCACTGATAGCGCATCTAATAACATCGTTGATTCCGTCGTTGATACCGTAGAAGTACATCACTGATAGCGCATCTAATAACATCGTTGATACCGTCTCTGATACCGTAGCTGTTAACGTAGTTGATACCGTTTCTGATACCGTAGCTGTTAACACATCTGATACCATCTTTTGATAAACGTCTGATATCGTCTGATTTGTTGTGGAACATCTATGATTTGTTGCGGAACATTTCTGTATAATAGCTGAATGTGATGGTGCCGTTTAATTGTGCAAACGGAATTGAAGTATCTGTCTGTGTGTCGAATTGTCTGTTCGTCTACATCTGTCGTGACGTGTAAATATCCGGAAAGCTAGAAGTCCGAGTGTCGGAGCTGTCTTAGAGTTGTAAAACATCCGGGTCGACATTTAGTGTGGAACCGTTGGTTCTGGTAAATGTTGTATGCTGTCTGAACGTATAACTGTGGTGGATCCGTGAAGGGCAAACGCCAGTAAAAGTATTGGTCAACCCTAGGTCTCCGGGGAAACTGGGAGGCGATTCAACTGTTGAATTGAATCGTGCGGTTATACAGGGGAGATACATAGGTGTGTTGCAATTGTACGACAATTGAACACATTGTTATATTTACATGGTTATGTCAAATCACATTAGTATTACAAGTGATTAGATGAATATCAATAAAAGCTAGCAACTTGATTGAATACAAGTATATGTTCGTGCTAGTTATCGCAATCCATCGTGCGATAGTATAGTTTGTCGTTTGTTTTATTATCATAATTTATTCGTGTGTTAATAAAACGTTTGAAAAGGATCTTTTGGATCTGTGTATAGTCCAAGAGATTCCTTTGTATCTGTGTATTTATTCTATTCATGTATTGTGAATGGTTGTGAGTGTAATTGTGGGTTGAGTGCGTGAGTTATTGTGTTGTTACATCTGTATTTTTTTCATTTATAATTTATTACATAAATTTATATTTTCTTTCACAAATTGTGTTTGTATTGTTCATTTAATCCACCCTCCTCTCGGTAACAATTCTGTTACAATGGTGTCAGAAGTGGGATCGTTGGATAAAGTGAACTGTCAATCATTTTTGTGAAGGTAAACATTGAATGTTTATATTTGAGCGTGACCTTCTGTTAAGATAATACTCTAGTTGGAGTTTATTTTTGTTTAGTTTATCTAGGTCCGTGTGTCCAGTATAAACGTGTTTAAAGTATTGGTTTGGTTATATATCTATATTCATATTACAATTGTCATTGTCATGTCATCCATTAAGGACTTGGTTGCCTTACGCAAAGAATTTGGGTATGAAGGTGAAAGCTTAAGGAAATTTATTCAGGAAGAACAAGCCCGGGAAAGGGAAGAAAGGGTAAGGTCAAGGGAATTAGAAAGGGAATCCGATGAAAGAAAAAGGGAATTAGAAAGGGAATCCGATGATAGGAAATGGGCAATTGAGAAGGAAAAGATAGAATTAGAAAAGCAGGCCCAAAGGGAAAAGATAGAATTCGAGAGGGAAAAGATATAATTAGAGAAGCAGGCCGAAAAGGAAAAGATAGAATTAGAGAAGCAGGCCCAAAGGGAAAAGATAGAATTCGAGAGGGAAAAGATAGAATTAGAGAAGCAGGCCGAAAAGGATAGGATAGGATGGGAAATGGAAGCGGAGCAAAAGCGAATAGAGTTAGATGAAAAAGCAAAGCAACGGGATCATGAGCGTAAGGTAGAATTAGCGACATCTGGAAGAGAACACGATTCTGCCACTAACAAATTAAGGGGCCCCAAATTACCTCCCTTTGACGATGAAAAAGATAACATGGATAGTTATCTTCATCGGTTTGAGCGGTATGCCGAAAACCAGAAGTGGAGTCAAAATGACTGGGCACTGCATCTCAGTGCGCTTTTAAAAGGTAAAGCGCTGGATGTATACTCTCGACTTCCTAGGGACGATGTGTTTAAGTACGACGTCCTAAAGGAAGCACTTCTCAAAAGGTACGAGCTCACTGAACGAGGATTTCGTAAAAAGTTCAGGTATAGCAAGCCCGATAAGGGAGAAACCTTTGGTCAGTTCACCGTCAGAATTGCGAACTATTTTGAGCGGTGGATTGAATGCGGCAAAGCGGTGAAAACGTTTGAAGGGTTGACTGATTTCTTGCTCAGAGATCAATTATTTAATACAGTTGGGCGAGAATTAGATCAATTTCTGAAGGAGAAAGTCTTCACGAACGTAAAAGATATGGCTAAGCAAGCCGATTTATTTGCCGAAGCTCATGGGGGAACCCAGAACGTGGTTTTAAAAGATTTTAAGTCTGGAAACCAGTCTGTAAGACCTATGCCTAGGGAGCCTGTAAAATCAGCTGAGGTAAAAAGGTCAGTTGGGAATCCAGTTTTTCAGCGTGTGCGGTGTTTCTTGTGTAATGCATTGGGTCATGTTCAAAAAGACTGTCCTAAAAGAAAGGCACTTATACATAAGGTAGCAGTGGCTATACAAAGTAAAGGTATAACTGATAACATCGTACAGGTAGAACCTTGTATTCATTCGCTTGGCACGTGTTTATTTCCTGAAGCGCGTGTACCAACCGCGAGAGGGTTTGTCAACGGTCGAGAAGTCGTGGTATTGCGTGACACTGGTTGTACGGGCGTAGTGATCAAACGTAGTCTCGTGCAGGATAACCAAATGCTCGGGTGGGAATCCCCATGTATGTTACTTGATCAGACGATGGGTCGCATTCCCGTAGCAAGGATCACAGTAAAAACACATTTTTTAACGGGAACTGTTGATGCCCTTTGTATGGACAATCCTATATACGATCTGACGATCGGTAATGTTGAAGGTTCCCGTCTTCCAACCATGGCCGATTTTAAAATACCTTTGGCCCAGGCAGTCGAAACGCGAGCGCAAACACGGCGAGAGAAAACCGCGTTTCGTAAATTAATAGTCCCTGAATCGATCTCAGGAATTTCCCGTGATGATTTCAAACAAGAGCAAGAACGTGATGAATCCATCAGAACAATTGTTGAGAAAATCACGTCCGGCGCGATTAAACATTGCAAGCGTGGGGGTAGCTCGAGATTCGTACGCAAGAACGAATTAATTCATAGGGAGTTTAGCGCTCGGGAGGGTAAGAAGTATTGGCAACTGGTTGTACCCCAGAGATATAGATCTCAAGTACTTAGGGTGGCGCATGAGTCAAGCATGGCAGGACACCTAGGTAAGGCTAAGACCACTAGCAGGGTAGTCGCTGAATTCTACTGGCCAGGTGTTAATGGCGATGTCACACGGTTCTGTAGGTCGTGCGACGTATGTCAGAAAACCGTATGTAAGGGAAGGGTCACAAGAGTGCCCTTGGGACAGATGCCATTAATAGATACACCGTTTAAAAGAGTGGCAGTAGATATTGTAGGACCAATACACCCAGTTACCGAAAAAAAAGAATCGGTATATTCTTACTCTGGTTGACTACGCAACCAGATACCCTGAAGCCGTAGCGTTACCAACTATTGAAACGGAAAGGGTAGCTGAAGCATTAGTTGATATCTTCAGTAGGGTAGGGGTGCCAGAAGAAATCCTCACGGATTGTGGTGCCCAATTCACCTCTGACCTCATGGGTGAAATAAGTAGGCTGTTATCCATCAAACAGCTGAACACTACCCCATACCATCCGATGTGCAATGGACTGGTCGAGAAGTTTAATGGTACCCTCAAAAGCATGCTACGAAAGATGTGCGCGGAACGTCCGCAAGACTGGGACCGTTATTTAAACGCTGTTCTGTTCGCGTGCCGTGAAGTACCGCAGGAAAGTTTAGGGTTCTCACCCTTTGAACTGCTGTATGGTAGAACAGTTCGAGGCCCGATGCGGATACTACGCGAACTATGGACTGGTGATGTCGCGAACGAGGAAATAAAAACGACTTACCAGTACGTGTTAGATTTAAGAAACAAACTTGAGAGTACATGCCAGATGGCACGTGACGAATTGATTAAATCGGGGCGCAGATATGCCAAGTATTACAACCGCAGAGCGCGTAATAGGAAATTTCTTGTAGGAGATCAGGTGCTATTGCTTCTTCCAACGAGTTCGAATAAGTTATTAGTCCAGTGGAAAGGTCCATATGAAGTTAAAGAAGTAAAAGGTGACATGGACTATAAAATTGACATGGACGGTAATGTAAAAACATTCCATGCGAATATGCTCAAGCTGTATATCAAGAGACAGAGCGACAATGTCAATAAGGGGAGTTGAAAATATAGGCGCAGACTACTTGAGTAGGGCATGATGGGAAATTTGTATGAATTTGCCCAGTAATAAAATCCAGTTTGTAGTATAACCAGTGTAAATGTTGTAAGATATCATCAGTAGTTATTTTTCTTCTCTTCTGTGTTAGTTTTAAAAATGTGTACATTTTTATTCTTAGGGGGGAGGTATTGTCACAGAATTAGGCGAAAATTGAACTGATTTTTGTTGTTCTTGAATTGTAAACGAAACTCACCATTTTCTTGATTTCGTCGTACACGCATTACCTGGGGTGATTAACTGCTTTTCTCCAAGGTAAGCGGCGTGTAACGATTTGCATGGGCTTGATCTTAATTTACATGGAATCCGGAACTTTAGTTTCACGTGGTGCACAATAAGCTCGTTGTGATTTATGTTCACCTATAGAGAGTATATAAGGCGAAGTATTCCTCATAATAAATTACGGGAACCAAAATATCTAATCGAAGGATAGATAAACTCGTCTTGCAATCTCCAGCCAAAGGGGTGAGTGTTAAATTTACATTTCGTTTTATTGTGAATTTTATTCAGATTATCATTTCGTATAATGATGCCTTTATTGCAATGCAGATTTCAAACGTGGAATATTTGGAATTACTAGTCACTATTAGGCTTTAAATGCAATATCGTAATCTACGGCTTAGATTATTTTTGAGACAACTATTATTAGTCTGGTTTTGTTTATTATAGTTGATTCCATCGTTGATTCCGGAGATCTAATAACATCGTTGATTCCGGAGATCTAATAACATCGCTGATTCCGTAGATCTGATAACATCTGATAATAGTTGATTCCGTGTATCTGATTCCGGAGATCTAATAACATCGTTGATTCCGTCGTTGATACCGTAGAAGTACATCACTGATAGCGCATCTAATAACATCGTTGATTCCGTCGTTGATACCGTAGAAGTACATCACTGATAGCGCATCTAATAACATCGTTGATACCGTCTCTGATACCGTAGTTGTTAACGTAGTTGATACCGTTTCTGATACCGTAGCTGTTAACACATCTGATACCATCTTTTGATAAACGTCTGATATCGTCTGATTTGTTGTGGAACATCTATGATTTGTTGCGGAACATTTCTGTATAATAGCTGAATGTGATGGTGCCGTTTAATTGTGCAAACGGAATTGAAGTATCTGTCTGTGTGTCGAATTGTCTGTTCGTCTACATCTGTCGTGACGTGTAAATATCCGGAAAGCTAGAAGTCCGAGTGTCGGAGCTGTCTTAGAGTTGTAAAACATCCGGGTCGACATTTAGTGTGGAACCGTTGGTTCTGGTAAATGTTGTATGCTGTCTGAACGTATAACTGTGGTGGATCCGTGAAGGGCAAACGCCAGTAAAAGTATTGGTCAACTCTAGGTCTCCGGGGAAACTGGGAGGCGATTCAACTGTTGAATTGAATCGTGCGGTTATACAGGGGAGATACATAGGTGTGTTGCAATTTTACGACAATTGAACACATTGTTATATTTACATGGTTATGTCAAATCACATTAGTATTACAAGTGATTAGATGAATATCAATAAAAGCTAGCAACTTGATTGAATACAAGTATATGTTCGTGCTAGTTATCGCAATCCATCGTGCGATAGTATAGTTTGTCGTTTGTTTTATTATCATAATTTATTCGTGTGTTAATAAAACGTTTGAAAAGGATCTTTTGGATCTGTGTATAGTCCAAGAGATTCCTTTGTATCTGTGTATTTATTCTATTCATGTATTGTGAATGGTTGTGAGTGTAATTGTGGGTTGAGCGCGTGAGTTATTGTGTTGTTACATCTGTATTTTTTTCATTTATAATTTATTACATAAATTTATATTTTCTTTCACAAATTGTGTTTGTATTGTTCATTTAATCCACCCTCCTCTCGGTAACAATTCTGTTACATCAGGTACCGTACAGATGGAAAATAATTGCATTCGAAGAGGCTTTAAGCGAAAACCAAGGTTATGACAGACAGCAGCGTTGACAAGTTTTCCAACTCCGGCACAAGTTTTGATCTCACCATTAGTACCAAAACAACTGAAGTCCTGCATCAGCCGGCACCTGGAAACCCCTATTTTGAGGTCAATATAACCGTCAACAGCCAAAACCCGAACCTAGTGAACCTTAGCAGCACACTATCACTTCACAAAGTGTCACTATTGATGACTTGACACTATCACTTCACAAAGTGTCACTATTGATGACTCGGTGAATCTTCGCATTGCCAGAACCAGCGCAACTTTAGGCAGATTGCATTCCAACGTCTGAAATAGAAGAAGCATCAGAATCCAGACCAAATTATAGGTCTACGAGGGAATTGTGATCCGCATACTTCTTAAAGCATGTGAACCATGGAGGGTATACCAACGCCACGCCAGAAAGCTGAACAACATTCACACCACAAGTCTCAGGAAAACCTCTAGAACAAGTGGCAGTACAAGGTTCCAGACACTGAAGTACTCTCCCATGCAGGTCTCCCCAGCATCCACACCACCCTGGTGCAGTGCCAGATACGTAGGGCGGGACATGTTATACGCATGGCATACCACCGACTACGAGACTCTTCTATGGCGAACTACAGTAATGACAGCAATCTCAAACGTTTAATATAAACCCTGATTCGTGGGAGCAAACAGCAAGCGATCGAGTCACTTGCCGTTCTTCTGTGCATAAAGGATCCAAGTTGTGCGAATCTAGCAGGACAGCTGCTGCACAGAGCTGCAAATGCAAGCCAAACAAGCACGTGCCATGAACCCTTTAGGAAATGTCCCATTCATCTCCTGTCCCTTATGCAAACGAACATTCTATGCAAGGGTTGACCTCTCCAGCCACATGCGCACCCACAGATCAGAACGATCCCCTGTAACCCTCTGATAACTAGAGAGGTCCTCTTCGAATCAATGGGCGAACAACAACAAGATTATGTTTATGACTGATATTATACCAATGAAATTTACAAAATCTTGACAAAGAAATCATGAAATGACTTGAAGTCATTGGTTGGTTTACCAATTATGCAGAAAACTCTGCACAAAAATTATTATTGTCTGTTTGATAATTTAGACCATTATTCCTATGACGCCTATTTAAAAATGTTTATTTTCTTTGTGCAATATATAGTTGTCCTTGTAAGGAGGTCCAGGACAGGAAATGGGTTTTATTTATATGCATATATCTTGATCATTCTGCAATTAAACGACAGTAGCTTCATGTGCTCTTTCTTCAATACGTCACATTAATATAAATTATTCACATTTATAAAAAAAAATATAACCTTTCATGTTGATATAATCCCTATAAATTTACAATTACATTTACCAAACAGCTTTGGAAAATAGTTATAATATAAAACGGTCATATTTACCATTAGTCCAAGAATAAGGGTCGCGGGAAGGCAAACATTTTCTGCAACCATCTGATGTATAGCTTTCTCCCTCCCTGTAGCACGCAGCTCCTATATAGCAAGTACCAGCCTTAATGAAGAGAATAAATCTTCATTATATTTGTCACTTTCCAACACAATTTCTGTTTTCGTTCAATTTGTTGGTAAAGGAACAACTAACTGAAGCAAATTTCCTACGGAATTTGTTTTTCTTGGCTACAACGAAACGAAACATCATCTCTTTACCTTTAGATACTAAAACATTTTGCAATAATTATTTGTAATTTGCTATAATAATACTATAAATGTATTTATCTGATAACAAGACTACTAATTACTAATTTCCTAACTTTAAAGAAAATAAAGGATGTAATATTTCCAAGTAGTGTTACCTCCGAATCAACGATAAGTAACACATATTTCAAAGATTTTAAAGAGAAGAAATATCTCGCTCGTACCAGAAGATAAAATGTGTATCCATCCGTACTGTTCAAGGCACCTTGGCATTCGGAGTCATAAATATAATAGGTTTGAGTAGGTCCATAGTTGGTGTCATCGTTCGTCAAAGACAGTCTTGTCCCTGTGATAAATGGCATCGGGCTGTTGTCACTATTTGTCGATCGCCTTTGTCTGGAGCCGCAACGTACATTTATTGCCGCCTCAAAAGGATTTATAAATGTAAGATTTTCCACAGTTGTTGCACTTCCAAATACAATAGTTCCATTGATGTATATCTGCAATAATGATACCGTTTGAACATCAGATCTGTACATTGTAGTGATTTAGAAAGTGTAAATATATTTGAGCTTTTGTTAAGACGCGTAATGAGAGTAATTTCAATAGAAGATTAGGAAACAACATTCATAATTACATAAGGTTATACAATTTATTTAAACGATAGTTAACGTAAGCGATCAAACGTACCTCTGAACATTATATACTCATATTTTGACTCTTGAACTAAAATATTAGCAAACAGCACTGTTCTCTTCATCTGTTTCAATGAATACATGCCTTGTGAAAGACAATAATTTATCCAATGATTTTTGTGCTCTTTATAAATGGTCAAATATCAGGGTATGGATCACTTATGACGCTGACATTTTATGAATCCACATGCCCACTGCTTTATTTGAGGCTTTAAAACTAAGTATTTAAGAGTTTAAAACATCTTGTGTATTCAATGAAAATGTTCCGTTAATTGTGTGCATGTGAATACAGAATATATATATATATATATATATATATATATATATATATATATATATATATATATATATATATGAAAGCTTAAATTCTTCAGCATTTTAAGTCCTTTTATCACTCGATTCTTCAATCTATATTGGCCAAATGTATTCATGTATCAGAGTTAGTTAAGCTTATGAATTTGTCGTTGCAGTATACTTCGCTGACAATATATATTATCTTTTTCATTTTTAGATTTTATTTATTTTCTGACCATTTATTACATATTTTGTATGGTTAGATTTTATTTGATACCTATATATAATATATTTTGTATTGTTAGATTTAATTTGCCATCTGAAAATGTCCGATTTCATCCCACCTGTTTTACAGTCAGCGTACAAATTTATCTCGTTTTTCTTCTTCCCCAAACAAACAATATTTCATTCTGTCTTTGTTTAACTAAAACCAAATTAGGTTCAGCTACTAACGCCGTGTCATTTGGTGAAATGCGATGTTATGGAAAATATATTGTACATGTTTCAGAAAATTGGGTATAAAGTCAGTATTCTATACTTATTGAAAGAAACTTAGGTTAGCCAATAAAAGCTACTACAAACTTTTTAAATAACACGATAGTCTTTCTCGTCAACCAAATATTTATTAGAGGTTTAACTGACTGTTGGGATATTCCGTACCTTCTTCAACAACATTTTAACTCCAAACAATTAAGTGAGACATGTTGCAACATATTTCAGGATTAAACAGCAGTCGTCATAGTTGTACTATAAACGAATTGATCACAACTTAAAATATGTGTCGTAGAAGTATAAAGAAACGGACACACTTTTCTTGAAAACTAAATGTTAGAGAAACATTAAAAATGTCACATTTTCTACCTGAAATCCTTGAAGACTTTGTTTAGTTGTTCCCTTTACAAAGTGAGACCCGTATATTGGAATTTCTCCACAGCAAACCTCCATATTCCTTTCACACAGTCCACCAGCATATGTATCTTCTACTACAGGATAGTCTCGCAATGACACGGAACAATCTTCCTCGATGTACTGTTCATGACAAATGCATGATCCTGCCATTCCAATTATAAGCAATTAATAAGGACAGAATAATACAGACTGTCTGCTTCGAGTCCATAATATTAATAAATTCCATTTGGCACAATATTTTATTTAAAATTTGAATTATACAAAAGGGTTGCAAAACGGTGAACAAAAAAGATCGGAGAAAACTTTTAAGATTTTAGCCAAAATTATACAGTAGCAGAAATCTTCAAAATCGAGCCACACAATGGACAATATAATAAATTGTAGGGGGCCAGACCCATTTTATCATATAATCAGCGATGCCACATTTTTCAATAATTCGCATGTTCGGTTGTTTGTTTGATTAGGATTTTTACGTAGCTTTAACAATATTCAGCCATAGCGCTACAATGTCTGGAATGAGGAAGTTAGAGTGATGTCTAACACTGGAGCATCATGTTGCAAAAATGTAGCATGATATCCTACCCAGTTACATTATCCTAAAACCAGGCAAACCAGAACTAGCACCTACCTCTTAATGATGAGAGCCAAGCGAGGCAGCTGTTAGTACTGTTTTTGTAAGTCATTAGTATGACTTGGCCTGGGATCGAACCCAAGACCTCTCGCTACCGCGGCAGTCGCTCTACCCACTACGTCACTGGAGCTGTTATAATAATCTGCATGTGATTTATTAACACTTGTGCAATTTTACATGTTCAGAAATGGCTTTTGCGTATAAAAAAGCATGGTAATATATTACCTACCATTAACACAGTTCCCATGGTTATTACAGTTGTTAATGCATGCCATTGCGCGGAAGGATTCAACTACCTGCGAGTTGTTTTCTCTGAAAGTACTGTTGCGTCGTATTTCCTCGTCAACTTCCGACCTGTAGGTCTCACAGTGGAGACTTGCCAGAGACATATTTCCAGTGTACTAAATAACAAAACGGTGTAAACCATCGATGTAAAAATAATCATTGTTCTAAAGTGTGCAACATTATACAAGCACTCTTTAGTTTTCAAATGAGTAACTTTGTATTATATGTATGGAAATGGATTACATATCAAAAATCAAATATCAAGTATCAAGGAAACAGCAAGCATGCAATCAAATATTTAAACGATACACATTTAAATCAATCAGTACTTGTATTAGGTTCACTACATGTTATCGCCGCATATATCAAAGGATGTTCAAGATATTTCCCATCTCTTTCATTATGCTGTATTTTCACAGCTTAATGTTGTTAGGGGGTTCTATTATTTCGATCACAAACATAAATGTACCATTAGAGTAATAAAGTAGAGCTAAGACATTGTGATCAAGTTTCAATGATTTGTTTACCATAATACTAGTTTAGATCACTATAAATGACATGGGAAACATTCGATAATAAGCATAATGATCAATATCTTCATCATAGCCATCATTATTATTGAAATTAGTTAAAATTTAATTTCAATATCAATGATTGCGTGCGTGATTAGGATTTTTTAAAGTAGCTTTAACAATTTTTCAGTGAGAGCTCTTTGATGTACGGAGCGTTGGCCTTTAAAATGATGTCTAGCACTGGGGCATCATTCCGCATAAATAACTTTTAAGCCATCGGAGCGGTCCGTCGCAGTGACGTTTAGTTCTATAATTACATGCAGATGTCCTCGGGACTCTTAGAAAAGGCAAACTGCTTGCAAGGTCTAGAAGTACCTTTCCTTCCGTTAGCTAATATCTTTGACACATCTGTTAAACGTCACCATCAGCAGCAGCAGAATTATCTTTGTCATTAACTTTTCTTCCTAAGTGGCATCATGATCTTTCACTCTTTTATTTTGCCTTTCTTCTACTGCAATTTTATTTTAGTATATAATATATCTTTGAAAACGAAAATTCTACCTTAATTGATGATTTGTTTTTCTTAAAGAAGAAACTGTTAATGTTGATATTTGTATGACTTACACAACTTTTCATTTTATCGACAAGAACATTTCAGATAATATGTGGCATTAGTACCTACCGTATAATCCAGAGCACAATTTGTAATGGAACTGTTCTTGGAGTCCTGATTACTGTTTGGTAAGCTGTTTTCAAACAAGGACGTCGTGCAGTTACCGCTGAAGAAACGTTTACACGCATATAATGCTTCTTCTAATGTGATATTTAACGTTGATCTCTGTGAGGAAAAAAAAACTAATGCATTTCTCATTCAAGGCTAGTACGTTTATTGCAGCAACATATAAAGCTCTTATTAGGCCTTGTAGTCTCTTTATTATAAAATGTTTCTCCAAAATATTTTAACTAGAAAACTCATACTGGTTATATGATTACAAGGCACCGGTTACTGACAGAAGAAAGGGCAATGTCTATTGACGCTAATATAAGTTTAGTTTAGTGCGTCATAACAACATGTGGAGCGTTATTTATAATTATAATTGGTATATGTGTTATACAGTTCCAGCAGCTATAAAAAGGAAATAGAAACAGTAAAGATTGAGAGATCCAACATATTCAGTCCTAAATCTCACGGCTATATGAATTCTCTTCAATGTACAGGCCAACGTATTATTCGTATTTTTAAACGCTAAACGCTCTGCTCAAGAAAATAGAAACCATGGAATAGACTTAGAAAAGCAACGATGACAAACAAACCTATATGCTATCCATTGCTGATGAATTCAGTATGAAATTGTATTTGGTTTATAATTGTAATGCACACGCTGCAGAAAATTCATGATAATGGATTATAGATCTGAATCCGTTACTTCTAAAATGTAAAGAATATTGCTATCTAAAATTACCTTGACTATATTATGAACGATAACATCAGAACCCATAATTCGTTTGCTCAGTATTCTCTCTATTTCTCTGGACATTGATTGTTTCGACCTTTTGGTTCTAATATTACAAGACTGGTACGGTGTACCAGGTATATCGGGCTTTTTGGTACATGATGAAGATACGCTAGCTGAGCATAGTGGTACAAACTGGTCTTCAGGTGCGATACTTGAGGGTGTAGTCGAGTTAAAGGTAGCAATACAAACACAAAAGAGCGAACTCTGGTCCCACAGTTGCGATAAATCAGGATGATGATTTCGAGGGTCGAAATATGAGTCTTCATTACCTATTCTATAATAATAATAATAATAATAATAATAATAATAATAATAATAATAATAATATCATCATTGTGCTTAATTTCGTCATCATAACAATGATGATGATCATGGCCTTTACACAGTAAAACGTAAATGGAAATGGTAAATAACGTTTAACATGTAACATGTATCTAACTGAACCTTTAAGTTTAGAAGAACATTTACTAAATCAAAATTTCGCGGTTCAGAATCGATTGAATCATCGTTGCCAAGTAACTTAAAAGAGTTTGGATATTTATAAGGTATAAACGATGAGTATATCTCAATAACTTTATGATATGTTCTCCTTTATTGCCAACCCATGCTTTTCACACTTGAGGTTTCAATTTGGTTATTTGTATATTCATTGCAAAGGATTTCAATTGGAGCATGTCGTAGACTCAAGAGACAAATCTATGTATCATGTCTTTATTTCTTTGTTTCCTAGAATTTTATACCCATGTTTCGTGTCTATTTACCTCCAAGATATTGAGAACACATTATTGTCCATCTCAATTCCTCCTGACGGCGTAATAAAGTCATCATTTTGATTATCATTCAGCATACCGCACAGGCCTTGTGTTTCATACATATCCTTCACAGACGGGTATATAATCAAATTTAATGTTGATTCATATCCCGGCCAGTTATTGATTGTAACGGAGATCATGGTTCCCAGTGGCATGTGGATCTTCAATTAAAAATCAACATAAAAAACTAAATTCGTCAATGTTTGACTCACACATGCAGTGACAGGACAGAATAAGTAACATATATATAGTGACATGACAGACTGAGCGACACGATTATAAGCAGGTCGTATTAAGTCTAAATTCAATGCTCTTATTTTAATCATTAATTCGTTGCAGAACCTTAGTGTACCTTCATTTTTACGGATCTTTCCCTGACAACGCTACTATTACCATTTAAGTCATATATGGAATTTATCTACGAATATTTACCTGATACGAATATGGAGTTATCTGTCTGACATCCAATATGTTCTCTTTGCACGAAACATATTTTATGAGACCTGGGCTTCTGCAAAGGTCGATCGAAAGTATATCCCCTCCTGCTCGGGCAGCCACGGCGCATGCGCATGTTGCGACACTATTGCACTGTTTTGTCTTCATCTGAACCTGGAAAATATGTAAAACTGGTGTAAGTCTATGGGTGATCAATAGGACAATTTAATCTGAAGACACAAACCTATAGAAGATATAAGTAAAGTTGGATATACGTGCGATGACTATTTGTAGAAATACGTATGAACTTTCAGCTTATACTTATATTTGCCTTTAGTATATATACCACACTTGGTATGATATTTTCTTTATAGAATAAATGTAATGTATATGAATGATAAATGCCATACATTCTGTGCCAATGGATATCATTTTATTCACACGGATCTTTAAGGAAACGAATTATAATATAAATTAATAAAAAGTGTCCTGTCCTCTTTTGAAGCTCCATGCATCCTCTGACATTACGTTGAGTACAATGTTTATTATATTTCTATCGACAAAAATACCACAATCATCGCCAAATTGTTGTATCATTCCCTATGATACAATGGGCCGTTCAACAAACAGTGACTGGCAAAAGATAAATCTGACGAAAGACAGTATTATTATTAACTAAAATTATGAAGCGAATAACTGTAAAATAAACTGCACCGTAATACTATATAACAGATGAACTCTTCACAGAGTTGAAACTTCAAGTTCCTTTAGGAATGGTCCAGCCTTTTAAAAGTAATTTTTACCTCTTGTTTGCTTGAATTATGACGGTACATGACAAAGACTCCCACATTCTGATTTTCGTAATATCTGGAAAAAATATTTTAACTTGAAATTTTATCAAAGCTTAAAATGAAACATTCTTCAGCCATTTATAAGCCTAATAAATTAAAAGTGGTATAAACTACAAAATATTTATCCTAAATGTAGCCATAAATACTTCCAGGATATGGAATCTTCAAGTACCGCATGGTGTCATGTTTTCTCATTGTTTCGAAATATTACTGAATTGACTCGTCAAGTGTCAAAAAAGACATTCGATTTGGGGGAAACAAATATAAGGGGTTTAGATACTCTTTCATTGCTTGAATGCTTGGAACTTTGATATTCTCATAAAATAATATGAAAATAAGACCTTAAAGATTCGGATGAATACAGCAGAGTAAGCATGAAATGTCAGCACGCTTTACACCGATTAAGGTTACATTTATAGTAATAAATTTTATTTGGGAAAAGCGTTGGAGAACATGACAAAGAACGTTCAATTGTTAACGTCAGATTCTTATCATCAAACGTGAGCAAGCTATATGGTTTATATACGCCTGAATCAAAGCGAATTTAAAGATCCAGATCAAGAAGCAAGAAGACTTAGTAGAAGCAGAACGAAAATGAAGTCAGAGAAGACAAAAACAAATTGTATCTCTTACACGAAATTGTCATATATATATATATATATATATATATATATATATATATATATATATATATATATATATATATATATATATATATATATATATATATATATATATATATATATGCGTGTGTGTGTGTGCGTGTGTAGTGTGTGTACATGTGTGCGTGTACGTTTCACAGCCGAGAGTACGACTGTATGTACCTTCCATCAAACGATTTCATATGTGGGTCTACATATGAGTAACACTCCTTTGCTTGCCATGCTGTCTCATATGTCGATGTAACCTAAAAGCAAGGTCGTATATTTATCATTACAAGGATCAGTTCTATGTATTACTTAATTTAGAGCAAAACTACAAAATATACATTATTTCTGAAAAATTACTTTCGATCTAAGTTGTTTTGACATTAAAGAAAAATGAATATTATATCGTAAAAAGTTAATAATGAATGAATCAGAGTCAAAGCAAAATAATTTTATTTGATCTTACCTTTTTATGAAAAGTATACAGTGACACATTTAGACAACAGAATATTGATATACTTTTAAAAAGATAAAATATAAAACTTTAAACAAAGGCACTAACTGATGGCCACACACAATTAGAGTTTGTAAGTTACTTACAGTTACGTCTTTGAGGTAATTTCCCTGTACAATATCATTCAGCCCTGTGCCTCCAGTCACAAGTTTTAAGATGAATCTTTTGCGTCCAGCCTTATAATCTGTTCCGTCCTTTGTTGTTATTATCATCTCCGTCACATTGTCATAACGTGCTTCTTCTGTCCACTGATGATGATAGAAGCCAGGGATTTGAGCTCCACATCTCTGACTTTCTTGCACTGATATGCTGCTACCGTCACAGTTATTGGAATTGTCTGGATCAAACATATGAACCGATAACAAACATTGGGCAAAAGGGTTTCGCTCGGCTGCCTTCGAAGAACATCCTATCGGAAATGTAGGTTGCAGCTTTATAGTTGCAGTCTTTCCTTGTACAATTTGCACTGTTGGATTCAGCACCTTGAAATGGAGATATTCACGAATGAGAGATGATCTAAATGTTTGTGGACAAGGCGCACAAATAGCTAAACCAAAGTCGAGCTACCTATATCAATCCCTGTCCTGTATTTAATGAAATGGAATGTTTAACAATATTTTGTTATGTTTGGTGCTAGTGATTCTGCCTGCGTCTATAAATAAAGGAAGTTATTATTTGTCACAAGGAAAGCCACTGCTGCAAAAATAAAGTGTTAATTTTAAGATTTTTCATCATGTCGATTTTAACAGCAATTTTGATAAGTATAAATCACGTGACAATCTAATAATGCATTAAAGTAGGGCGGAACTGTGCGTTTACCTTGTTAGAAATCGATTGTGTTGAATTGGTGGATAGCATGACGAAACAAAAGCCAACCTGGAGAAGATCGACGGGGGAAGAGACATTTGAGTAATGTGCCTTTGCTAGAGAAGATACATCTCGGCCTTAACAGGCTGCGCTGTCGGAATAACTAATGCAACCTAAGTTATTTTGTTTCTAATAAACAGGCTATTATAAACATTCTCGCTGATAATTTCCTATAACGGTTGGACATATTATAGAAGTATTTGATGTTGTCATTTTTTCAATGATTTATCTATTTCATGAAATGTCTTTGATACATACATGATAACCTTTAGTAATGCTTCCCCAATCGAAACAGTATGTGCATCAATAAAATTAAAAATGTATTAATTATATCAGGTTTAAGAGTTGTTTGAATTCTAGTGTATTAAATCAACATTTAATTAGCAAATAAAGACCAATAACTAATATCAAACAAGTAAATGTATATTAAACGTATATGCCAATTTAACTAATACATTTGCCAAATTATCTAAATGATTATCCTTAATGTCGACAAAAACAACAGCAGAAATATGTTTTATTTATATATCAGTTGAGGATATGATAAGCTTGAACACTATACCAGAACAAGCTCCTTCTCTCACAGCATGGTACTAATCTTTGTTGCTCAATTATAGCTTTTTGACAAAATATGATTCATTGGATTTACCTCTTCAAATGCAATTTTAAATTTATTTTGACAATATAATAAGAATTCCAAACTGTGATGTTTATAAACACGAGACACCATCTTTCGCATTAAAGTTATAATGCTGAGCTGGTAATTACACGTATTTAATGTTCAGTAAAATAATAATAATAATAATAATAATAATAATAATAATAATAATAATAATAATAATAATAATACTAATAATAATAATTATAATAATAATAATAATAATAATAACAACAACTTTCTAATAATAATAATAATATTAATTATAATATTAATAATATCATAAAGTTTGTCTAAAAATAATATTAATCATAATATAATAATAGTATTGAAAATACAAATAATAATAATATTATTATTATTAATAATAAAATAATAATAATACAAATAATAATAATAATACAAAATAATAATAACAATAATAATACAAATAATAATACAAATAATAATAATAATAATAATAATAATAATAATAATAATAAAAGGGATAATCATAATAATTCTGACTTTCCTGACTTTATCAGTTTCAAAGCATGTTATACCCCTGATTCAGTTATTTTAACGTAATAGAAAGCAATAATAATAATCATTTGAAACTAATTTATTTTGTAAATGAAGTTTATAGTTTTCATGAATACTTAGTTGAAAGATCAGTATTATAATTTAAATTGTTCTCTTACATCAGTGAATCATGTATTGTACGCAAAGGAATACTGTTTAAGATTTGTATTTACCCGTATTCCCAGCCAAAACGGAGAACCTTCTGATGTGCTATTTTCCATGGAGCCTTCAGTACTGTTGCTGGTGTTCATCATGCATTTAATCTTAAAAACCAAAAGAAGAAAGAACGGTAAAACGTACAACTTAACGACAGGTAAGAACACTAATAATTTGTTACTTTTGAGAGTTGTCAGACACTTAAAAGCAGCCCTAGATATATCGGGAACTCACAATATAAGTATATGTATTACTGAGATAGATCCTTTTTGTGGTAAAATATATTGTTTTTGTAAACTGCACAACTCAAAATATCTGAAAATTAAAATTAATTAGCGCATATCTTAACAGAGCAAATTGGCATCCAGTCGATCAAGAAGAGATAAGCTTAATATAAAATAAATAAATGAATTAAGTGATGTCTAGCAAAGTTAATTTATGATGGTATTGACTTTGAAAATGTTCAGAATTTGATTCTTCAACTTTATTTAGATGATCTTGTAGATAATTAGGTATTACCTACTTTGACTCTGCATATATGATAGTACCAATTAAATGTTGGATGAAACTGCTTAAAATGTCAGATAATCGATTGCCCTGATTGCAGATTTGTTAGCGTAAGGGTACAACTAGTAACCCAACAACTTGGGTTCATAATCTTACGAAATCTTTACTAACATATGGCATGGTTTTGGTGGTTGCATGATATATTCAAGGAGTGGGGAACAATGAGACTTTTATGAATATATTAAGATACAGATCTACGAAACTGGCTTGTGGTGGTGAATGACTTGGACAGCATGATTGAGAATATTAAAGACACATTTATTAGTTGACGATTCTTTGTTCAAGCCAATTTATTTTAGACAAAAATAGTGTTAATTGAGATGCGGAATAAAGGTTTTCTCAGGATCGATTGAGAAACTTGACTATGAAGATGTAAACAATTGTATCAGATTGTACTCCTTATTCGAAAAGAAAAGAAAACTATTATGAAAAGTTAAGAAGCTGCACATTCTGCACTTCTACTTACACTTGTGATAGACTCATATGATGGGTTAGTTAGTCCCATATGGATGGATGGATGGATGGATGGATGGATGGATGGATGGATGGATGTATGTATGTATGTATGTATGTATGTATGTATGTATGTATGTATGTATGTATACTCATGCTCTTTTAGGTAGTTGTTACTGAGATTAATGAGAGTACTTCTAACAAATCTCTATGTGTAAGAATAATTACATTGATATCCAGTTTGAGACCCCTTTCAATCAATTCATTCTCATTTAGGTTGGTGTCATCTATGTCAGAGATTAATACTGGGCCTCTGCTCAGTAGATATAGCTCGTCGACATACCTGATAATATGAAATGAGAGGTATAGGAAACGGTCCAATCTAGAGAGAGCCGCTTTGCATGAGTAAAAAATGGATGTAGTCGACATTAATGTAAACTAGATAAGTAGCTGGAATACCACTAACTTTTACATATGCCAAAACGAAACAAATTTCACATTTTTTTGTTTTATCTCGAACTCTTATATTGTATAAACGTCACATAAGAGCATCAAATGCCACTACCCCCATAAGTAAATTATGTAAAATCTAGTGAATAATTTATTTTCCAAAAATACTAAAAGAAAGAGCTTATTTTTTTTACTGTAATCTAATTATACATTATAATGTCATATTTAATTGTAAACCTTGTTTTACACTTATTCTTGATTGTACATTGTAATTTTTTAATAGATGCACAAACACAGCTTGTATAGCAAAGAATTGGGATATACACGTGTTATACTGTAGATCTTTTTCTTATTCTTAATTGAACATTGTAATGCTTTAAAGGCTGTTTTGTATAGCAAAGAATTGTGATATACACGAGTTAGGATGTTTATGTGCTCTTTGTGAAATAAACCATCGCTATATATGCTTTCTTGTGTGTGAGAGCGTTGTTTACCTTTACGTAATGGGTGGGCGGATTTTGTGCGTGAAAATCGAATAATTTGAAACTGCAGAACTAAGCATACATCGGTTCCATAAAGTGGCAGTGATTGATCAAGAAATATTGTTTAGGATAGCGTATCAAGTAGTGAGATATTTTCTTGACGGAATGCCCTTGTGCGAGTCTATTGGGTAACCCACCCACCCACATACACACAAAGTTCCAGCAATTTAAGAATTTTCAGAGTATAAATTTAAGTATCCAACGTATAAGAAACAAATATTTGCTCTAGGAAATGTTCAGGTTCTTTCACGCTCATTTTTAATGGCAGAAGCACACGTATACTCCGCAACCCCACCCCATTTTCCACTGAGTGGCTTATATAGCTACATTAGTATAAGCCATTTGACTACATGCAAGAGAGGCACAATAGGAAGTCCGCGTATTGCTAAATCAATACATTTCCATACTGAAATTTATATGTAGACTGCGTCATATGATTTGCTAATAGTCGCCAGAAAGATAAATGACTTAAGTACAATATTACGTTATATTTCTTAGTCATATGCACTTTAACCTTTAGTAGATCTTTTCACACCGTTTTATTACATGACTAAACACGCATATAGCTAAATCCAGGTATTCGCAAAGGTTAAGATAATTTCCATTTCTGACGCTAACACGCAATAAGTGTCTTTGTAATGGTAATACGGTATTATGGAAGTTTAATGCATCAGTGACTTCACCTAAAATGCTCAATGACGCGATCACCAACCAGCTGAAATATGTCATCGCTCGTCAGACTTAAGTTGTATGACTTTATGAGATCTGGTGATTGGTGTATTTCCTGACAAAGAATTAGTCACGTGTGTAACAAATATAAAAAATAAAATGAAGATAGCTTGATACAGTTCTAGGTAGCACATGGGATGTATACGAAATTGTATGGGGGTTAGGTGGAAAATGGATCAAGTAAATTAATAGAAGAAATGACGACCCTGATGAGTCCGCAGTCAAGCCATCTTTCCTGTTAATATCACCTATGTGTATCTTTGTTGTTTGGCGAAGAATATTTTAAACTGTTGTGGCAGAAATAAGAGGTAGTATGCAAAAGTAGGAATAGCGCAGAAAGCATCGGTATATCGCGATTTCGTAGAACGTGTTCTCAGAACGCCAGACTCCGTATGATTGTTATTTAAATTTTTATATTTGATCTTGATCTTCAGTTTTCGTAATAGATAATAATAATAATAATAATAATAATAATAATAATAATAATAATAATAATAATAGTTATTTTAAAAACAATAATAATTATTATTATAATAATAATAACATAAATAAAATAACAACAAAAGTAATTATAGTTATAAGAATAATAATTATGATAGTAAACATCATTTTTTTATTATTATTATTGCTATTATTATTATTATTATTATTATTATTATTATTATTATCGAAACAACTTTTCTGCCTCATTATCAAACATGACTATATATGGTACTTGACTGTATGCTTGAGGAAAGAAAAGCAGATTTTAACATTGTCAGGAGGGCTATCGACTGTATCTCAATGCTTGCACGCAACAATTTTATTCCTAATATAAAATTACCAAGTGGAAACTCATACCATTGTTCCATGCGTTTGTTTAATTTCAAATAAATTGCTAAAATCTTAATAAAATTTCATTCTTTCTGTAATATAAGTGTATGTAATCAAATGTTTGAATTAAAAATAACACCAAAATATTGAATGATGATAAATATACTGATCATAATAGGAAAGGTAGTAATGAAATTTTAATTTTAGCTAGAAATCTTGAATGGCACAGTTGTTATTTTCTAATTCTATTTAAAACAACATTCTTTTCAAAATATCTTGTTTTTCTCAGAGTTCCGTTAATACAAAGATACTGGAAGAATATTAAATTAGTTATGCAGGGGTCATTTTATTGGGAAACATTATTTTCTCTAATCTAGTGGTGTTTGATCGTTAGTACATCAATACGTCGATTTTTATTTTAATTCCGCAGCCCAGTATGAAGTAAAGATCATACGCATTAAGATAAAAGCATTTCAAGGCAAAAATGTAATGCAATGATAACAATGTCGCATCGAATTTCAATTTTTTTCTCTCTCAAGTTCTTTTGTGGCCCTGTTCATTTAATGTACCCAAATACACATAAACAAATTTATCGTTATAACTAAAATCTTTCCTTCTTTGGAATAAACTCTATCATTTGTCACGAAATATTCCTCAGCTGATATGTTGATATTTTTTAAGTCATTAAGTACCTTTGGAAAATGGCGTATTAATCAAGAGATATAAAATTTTACTGTTATGACTCTTTGGCTTAAACTATGTGAGAGGAATGAAAAAGAAAATAACAATTTAATAAACAATTTATTTTAGAATAATAACAATGTTCTGCTACGCTTTCTAAGGTATGGAGTGTTCCGAATGAATTATGATAGTCTTTAATAAATAAATGTATCACAATGATATAACCAAAAAAAATACATTGAAGAGTACTTTAAAATCCCAATTATTGCTTAAGTCGAAATTATCAATGTGATTATTCTAAATCAAATGAATAATTTTTTTTAAAAAAACATTCCGCTCAAATTATATCTAAACCGCACTATATATGATTCCAAAGACTTGTATTAAAACAGGAACGAATAATTTTTACCAATCATATATATATATATATATATATATATATATATATATATATATATATATATATATATATATATATATATATATCCCGACTTAATATATGTGCCAGTAGCATTTTCTAAATTTTTTAAAATGGAAATGTACATCAAAATGTTAAATGTTCGTTTTCAAAATATTCAAAGCTCAAAACATAAATATAAATGATGCATAACAAGAGGTTTTGGAGGTTTTAGTTTTTTTCTGATATAATAAATATATGTATACCAAGCTTACCACGATACTGAATAGTAGAGGTCATCGGTCATGTTTCCAATGATCTGACAACGAAATATCAGTCGTGGCTTTTTAAAGCTTTTCCCATCTATTGCATTTACATCGGTGAAGAAAAGCAACGGTTGTACCTTAAGGGAGACCGGCGAAAGGTCAGATTGGTCTAGAAAAAACAAAAAATAAATGCATGGATTGGTTAATACATTTGAAGGCTGGAATGTCTGTACTTTTATTCCATTAAAATTTGCTGATAACGACAGATTCTATCTTACCCGCTTAAATATAATCCTTTTATTATACGTAAATTATTGGTAATCCTATTTTGGGAATTGCAAAAATGCAAAATGTTGAACAAGATGGTGAAATTCAAACGAAAGTAATTTGTCACAGTGGTAGGCAATGTACTTCATAAAGGTTTGATTTAAGCTGAAAATGAAAGTATGACAGTTTTAAGATATCATTTATTTCTAATTAGTAGCATAGAGATCGCTCCGGTGGCCTTGTGTTTAGAGCATCTGCCTCAGGTGCGGTAGGTTGTGAGATCGATCCACAGCATACCAAAGAATGGTATTAACAGCTGTCTCGCACGGCGATCAGCATTAAGAGGTTAGTGTTGAGACTGGAGGGCCTGGTGTCAGGAAAATGTGACTGGGTGGGACATCATGCTACATGTCAGAAGCATGATGTCCCACTGCTAGACATCACTACAAACTGTCACACTGCATATATTGTAGCTTTATGACTGCAGTGTGAATCACACACAGACACACACCTACACACGCACACACACACGCAGAGTAGTCAGGCGCATATATTGAAGGTTCTTATCTATGCAAATTTGATAAAGACTATATTTCACAGAATTCGAAGGCATTGTGTAGTTAAAATAAATAAGGACAAAAGAACCAAACATAGCATATGCGCCTTATAAATTATAATTATCTAAGCAGTTTGGTTATGTTTTGATTTATTTTATTTTTTTGCTAGTCTGCTTTGAACAATATAAATACTGTAGATGATTTAAAGGAGTGAATTTGTTTTCTTCTTCTAACGAACTCTTTTAAAAAACTAAGCATTAATAACAGTATGACCAAAGGATTGAATCTGCCATGTAGCCAATCCATTGGCGCAGTGGTAGCGTGTAGACCTATTACACAAAGCAGCGATAATCAAGTGCAAATGTCACTGATAAATTAGTTATTTTTTACTTACGTGTGTACTTTCTTTCCTTAAATTAGAAAAGACGATTATGTTGCTAATATTTTCCACTCTAATATACATGCATAACATAACAGGTGAGCAGCTGAAATTATCTATATGTTATACACTCTATCTAACCAGTTCTTTTGAAAGCTAAAATAAGAAGACATGTTGCTTGATTTGATTGAATAGGTTCCATTTCACATCATGCATGAATCACTTTGCCACTCGCGCAAATTCTCAATATTTCACCTACTCGATACAATATATCCGTTATTCACTCGATGAATGCAAATATTCTCTTATTATGCTATCATATAATTGTGGATCGAAAAAAACAACTTTGGATCAAAGACAAAGCCTTTCTCTTTATAAAATAAGTGACGGTTTATAGTTAGAACTTCATAGATAAAAAATACAATGTTTACCAAAAAAATCGAATCTGGGTTTTGCATTTAGCTCAGTGATAAAGTTTTGCTTCTGTCTTGAATAATGAACCTTTACTTCAACTTTGTTCAATACTTGTTCTGTGGTTAAGTGCATGATATGAAAGCAAGAGATACGAACGCAAGGGGTAGGAAAACAAAGGGTAGGAAAACAAAAAACTTGGTTTCAGTATTCGCGGCGCTGGATCCATTTATACCGAAATTCGAACTGGGTGCCTCAGTTCACGGCACATACTGTATTGGCTGCAATTTCATTGTTTTTGTCATTTGTTTTTCTGTGGTGTAGTCATATCATTATAGATGGTGTAAAGCGCTTAAAGCTTCGAAAGATTAGGCGCTATACAAAGTCATCATTATTATTACTTTTATTATTAATATATTATTATTATTATTATTATTATTATTATTATTATTATTATTATTATTATTATTATTATTATATCGGGGTTCAACGCTTGCTGAAAGTAAGTGTTTTAGCGATTCAACATATCAAATTAGCATCCCACTAAATTCCAAACAATAACTTACCTGCAGTAATTTGCGCAGAAGGGGAAATAGAGGTTAAAGCTTAATACATGGCGTCTATCAGGATTCAACGCTGTGGTAAAGTTCGTGAAGCAAAGTCATATCACATCAATGGCATACCATCTGTTTAAACTATAATTCGCAGTGATACCCCTAGGCCAATCACATACCCCCTAAACTGGGTGCCACATAATCCATAATACATTCATTTGTGCAAATCAGACAATCCGCGTATCGACCCAATAATTAAATCGGATATATCGACCCAGTAACTAACTCCAAGTACCTAAGAAAAAAATGGTTATTATAGTGAGTTACAAATATGCACACTAAGGGGTGGAAAATGTTATCTCTTGATCATACAGGAGGATGCGTAATTATATAAACAGTGAACTTTTCAATATAATGAAACAATAACAACATACAGGTCGAAGAAATCGGATTTCGAACTCTACGAAAATGAGAACCTTGGTCCGCTGATTTATACAGCCATCGCCTAACCTGTATCTACCATCCCACATATAAAGTTGCAAATTATGATAGGTTAAAACGTTGAATCGCCGAGGCATATATAATAGCAAACATTTAAACTTGAAACACTTATCATACAAATCATCTATTATCTATATACATAAGTGTGAACATAAGAGCAAATATCTAAATAATAGCGACCCTGACATTTAACGCTGATGTTGATTCATGTTGATTCATCTAAGCAACAACTTTTAAACACTGTTCAAATACCGGTGCAATAATTACATGTAAACGTGCTAAGTAATAAAAACAACACTGAAATATGCAGCTATAATTTACCTTGGGACCTACTCTAATCTCCACTGACTTGAGCATATGTCACACATTTTAGGGTAATTTGCGTGACACAAGCGGGTGGCGAATGGGTTTAAGACTTTTACAACACATCAATTGTCCCCAAGAGGAAAAGATAATCAATTTAACTTGTGAGTGTTCTAAAATACTTACCAAAAGCAGCAGAGAGGGTGAACCCTACAACTTTCCGAGCGTCGATTCGGATATCTGAGGCTTCTACCAAATAGTAAAAAAATGGCGTCTATTCGATAAAATAAGATTTCCTTATATACGCCAACGTCGTTGTCATCCACCCTCTCTGCTGCTGGAACTTTCAGTTCTGGTTAACAAAAATCATTTACGATTTCAACCAAATATTTGATCGAGTCCGATACGATGTCGTGTCCGAGGATCATGTAAATTTATTGTTATAAATCCGTAAGGGGTTGACTGAGCATTACTAAAGAAATTTTTAAATTGATTGAAGTCCATATCGGAACACCATGTCTGCCAAATATTTCGTAACGTATGTGTATCAACGCCGTTAAACACAGCAAGAATATTACAGTTATCTCTAATCACTTTTGGAATCTGAGTGTAGCGTTGAGTGACATATATCACATCAATGTTTTTATGCCTGCCTCTGGAAAAGATCCTAGCTGGTTTTTTTTGATTGTCTAACATCACATCGTCGTATACGACTAAATTGTTAATGCTCCCATCAAGGTCATCCACGGATGGTGCCTCGTCAATATCTGTGATAAAATCAATGGCGTTCTCACCCTTAATTTCTGAAGCGTTTTCATTAAAATCTTTTAGCACTTCATAGCATCGTTGATCATCTACGCTAGGAGCAACTAAATACAACTTATCCCACTTCATCCATCTCATTATTAAATTGAGCAACAATTGCGTCTTGCCGGATCCAGATGGCCCGATTATAATTGCACGGATAGAGTTTGGTAGCGCTGCATGATGCTTAACTGGTTCCCTTGTTTTAGTCGCTGAAAAATCAATTATATCCATATCTCTATACATAAATTATGGATCTATATTGTGTGAAGTGTAAAACGCGTACTAACACAAATGATGTGACGACGGTTACAACTAAAAATAACAGATCTGCACTAACTGGTAGATGTGCAACATGTGGTATAAAAAAATTTAGATTTGTTTCTACAAAATCAAAGATTTTACAATTCGGAGATGTTTTTAAAAAAAACGAGGAGGTGATATCGCAGCCAAATTGGCAAAGCTCCCTGGAACCCCATGGGCAAAGTACCCCGGAGAAAAGCACCTTCCAGGATATAACTACTGTGGTCCCGGAACACGATTAGATATCAGACTTGATGATCAAAATCAGCCCCGACCCGGCGAGTATCCGATAAACGCTATTGATAAGGCGTGTCATGCTCATGATGTTGCATATAAAAGTAGTAATCTGCAAAACAGGCATCTCGCGGATGTGAAATTAATTCATGCGTTAAATGCTGTTCCTGATAAATCTTTGAAAGAAAAATTGGCTTCGTGGTTGGTAAAATCAGCTATGAAAGGCAAATTGATGATGGGCGCTGGTAATTAATAATATGGAATCTATTTATTATTCTCCGAGAGGATACTGGAAGGGTAAACCAGCAATCAGTAAACTCGCCAGCGCCGCAAAAGTGAAAAAGGCCACTGCGGCTAATTGGTTATCCAAACAGGCTATATGGCAAATTTATCTACCACCGCCTAAACAAATCAATTTCTCGCATTTTGATGTTACTGTGCCCAATGAAGTTCATCAAGCTGATTTATTGTTTTTACCACATGACAACGGTTAGAAATACGCGCTAACCGTAGTTGACGTTGCGAGTCGATACAAACAAGCAGAACCGCTAAAAACAAAATCATCACCTGAAGTTGCTTCTGCATTTGAAAAGCTTTATCGACGAGGCCCACTACGCTGGCCAAATCTGTTACAAGTTGATCCTGGCAAAGAATTTCAAGGCGCTGTTTTATCAGCGATGAAAGATCACAATGTCACCATCAGACGGGGGCATACTGCACTACATCGTGATCAGGCAATTGTTGAACGATTTAATCGGACTCTTGCTGAACGGTTATTTGGATATCAATACGCGAAGGAATTCATCCAAGAAAAGCGATCCCGTGAATGGGTTAAGAGATTACCAGGTGTAGTTACCGCAATCAATAATGAGATTACTAGAACAATCAACATGAAACCTAGCTACGCTATTAAAAAGAAGTTTATTCCCGTAGAACCACAAAAAGATTTTTCTAGAAACCCTAGCGTTTCCGAACCAATTCTTGGTAGTAGTGTCACTGTAAGGTACTTATACGAACCAGGAGAGCTTGAGGGTGGTAAAAAAAGAGCTACTGATCCTATTTGGAGTGTCACTACGCATAAGATATCTAGTATAACACGATCAACTGGTGGAAACGCTAGCGTTTCTAGACCTCCAGTCTATAAACTGGATTCAACTGCTCCTCAGCGAGGATTTACTCGACAACAACTACAGGTAATCCCCGAGGATACTCAATTGCCACCGCATGGTCTTAACTAGCACCCGATGCCAGAGGTATTGTGCTTGCACCTCTGCGTCTGTTGCACTCAAGACAAGTCAACATCACATTGTTTCTGATATGACCAATGCTGCTATTCTTTCTGTCTACGGTAAATTGGCGAGGATCTTTATCCGAATACTGCCAACGCATTATACAATTGCAACTCGCGCAGTGATTATTCTGTTGTTGCTTCAGCGTAGTTATTAATTCAGCATCAATGTCAAATTCTATATTATTTTTTTTATCCTGTTGTTTATAACCAGAGAGTTTTTTTCTGATTATATCCTTGACGTTGTCGGCGTTGATTGTAGTGTCATTATCGTCACCAATGATTTCATCATCGCCTGACTCTGTCAGGACAACTCTTCGAAGTTGATTTATTCTTCGTACTCTGGATACTGCAAGATAGACTAAATTCGACCATTCGATGTGATTATCCACCATCCAAACAATTGTATCCGATATAGTCAATCCCTGTGAAGAATGTATCGTCGCTGCGTATCCTAGCGTCCACGGGTATTTATTAGCACGCAATGCATCTTCAACGACGCTGATATCAACCAGCACAATATCATTTAATACGAGAATCTGCTTTTCACTCTTCCCTGGAATATCAACTTCTATATTCTGCTTTCGTGTATCCGAAGGCCTATAAAACAACGGTACTAGAAGTGTTGCAAATCTTTTTTTATGTAATTCAAATAATTTCATCAGAAGTGTGTCTCTGACTATTTTTCTACTAGCAATTATCAAATCATTTGGTCTCCACGCTTCCCAGAAATCATTCATTGGAGTTTCTGAAATTATTTCACGCGCTATTTCACATTGGATTCTATCCGGTTGTAATCTAATTAGCGCTTTGAATTCTCGTAATTCATTATCAAGTGATCTATAATCAGTGGTAATTTCTTCATAGTAGTCTACAAAACCCTTTAGCCATTCATGTGGAGATGCACCGACAAATGGTGGTGGTTGGCCGTGATCACCGCACATGACGACTTTTGTGTTTTTGTTTAACAACCACTCGAGAAATGTTTGTAATACATCTAATGACACTGTGCATATTTCATCCCAAATTATGATTTCAGGAATGAATTTATCACCCATACGCTCAGGAGTCCATTCATCGCCTTTCCATCGAAAGAAACTATGATAAGTACAGGCATTTACCCCTCGTTGTTTCATCTCTCTGGCGAGTCTGTGAGTTGGTGTTAACACAATCATGGTTGACCGACGAAATAATTCAATTGCACGAGTTGTCTTTCCTGACCCACCACAACCGTTTAAATAAACTGTCTTGTATCTACATACTGGATCAGATACTGGTGGTGCATTAGAAAATTCGGATTGAATCTCATCAAACTTTAAGTACTTTTCATCCATGGTAACATCTGCGGATTCACAATACTCATGTAGTGTTTCCTTTTTAAATCGCCAACATCCCCACGCTTCCTCCTGGGATGTGAATTTAGCTATATCTGATTTGTATTTCTCGTGGATATAAATAGAATCATTGGCTACTCTAACTGCGGTATTAGGAAATCTATTTATCATCGAAAATAAATTGATAGAAGCATAAGCTAGCATAGAACTTCTCAAATGCGTATATTGTTTAATATATCCATCACAGTATGTAACAATTGTACCTAATCGTCTTCCATCGGATAGGAAAGCGTCTTTACGATTTACAAGTTTTCCCTGTTTCGTTAAATCCATTACAATAAAATCGTATTCAGCGACGTCTATGATCAACCGCGAGGAATATTTTGCATTGTCGTATCTTCCACCCTGGCTAAATTTACCGATTATTCTTCGTCCAAAATCTTTTGCTTGTTCTTTTTTAATTTCAAATAACTTCTTAGACCAATTCATGATTTGTTCTTAATTGAAATTCTTCGAATTTCCATCTGGAAACTGTTTTCGCTGTTCGCTAATTATACGATCTAGATTGGGTTGTGGTAGCCAAACTTCTTTTTGAGCTCGATAGCATATAATAGCTTCGGAAACAATCAGCGATATTAGCATACCACAATCAATCATATATGGTAGTAACACTATTGGCATCCAAGCCTTTTCAGATATATGTCTACCGAGCCAAACATAACAACACGGATGCAACCCTGTAGCGAATTCGAATGATATCACACGAGCGAATCCAGTTAAATCAAAATCAGGTTATGGACCATTAATCGCAACACGAGTCATTTCATGCGTGGGGTGTCCAAATCGTTTAAAATAGTTACTACATTCTCCATACCCGAGGAAACTTCCAGGATAACACGCGGATATATCAATTGAAATCATACCGCCACGATGGTATTTTGTATTCCACAGTCCTCCATGACTAAATTCGACGCAACTCAATTTGACGTCCTCGAGAAAGTCACTTTGTGTTGGACGCCATGAGTTTTTTTCTCTTGCGAAGTGAGCTACCACTGATGGAATAGTAAAACTATCCGTTAATAGTTTTTCATGGGAACTCTCCGGTGAAAAATCACTAGCGATTTTTCTCATTCTGTTATCTAATTCTTCAACGCGATATAATTCACCATTTGGTCTTACAAATTGATCAAATCCTATTTCTGGATCTTCATCACTTCTAAGTAACCACACTGACACAGGATCATCTTTACACAACGCATGAATAGCATCGAATAATTTCTCATTATAAAAAACATCCCCGACGAATTCCCCGGAAAATTCCGGGGGGATATATCTCACGGTTCTATCTCGTGGAAATATTGTTACTGCAGGTGTCCACGCGTGTTTGTTATGATCAATAATTTGTATTGGTGCTCCATTTTTTTTATATTTCGGTTCGTATAATACTTTTCCGGTTATCTTTATAACGGTTATTGGGAATCTTAATGATGTTTCTAATTTAGCTATATCAGAAATCTTTGCACCGTGCTGTTTCACTGTCAGTTCCCATTCGGTTATTTTCCTACGTCGCAGATCAGTTAGTTTATTTCCTCGGGATGCATTTGTGAAGTGTTCCATTACCCGTGTTTCTACACAATTGAGCCTTGACGAAGTCAACGGTGAATATTTCATAGGAGCTAGTTTTGCAATATCGGGTTTATTATTTAACGGATATATCCCATAAACAATTGCTGTTACGGGATAAGATCTCTCGTAGTATGGTTTGTCAATTCCAGTTAGAATTCCTGGTTTGGAATCTCTACTCACAATGACAGTTTTTTTATCCTTGAGGATTGGTTCAAATTTATCCCTGATAATCCATTTGCCTTCGACTTCGATAATGAATTTTATTCTGAAAAAAATACTTTTGTTGGGAATAGCTTTGTTTGGGAATTGCTTTGCAATTTACCTTTAGATTTCCATCTTTGATTTTCCATGAAAATCCTTTTCGATTTTACACCTTTGGATTTCCATGAAAATTCTTTGGATTTTACGCCAAGGTGTGAAATTATCTCAGCTGCTCTTTCATCGTTCATAGTAGCATCGATGATGGGTACATTGACATCTTCATCAATAATTCGAAATGTCGACCAACAGTATACTGCACCGTCTCGGTAGAATTCATTAAAACACTCCCTGATTTTACTTAGTATAGTTCTATCACCGATTAGACGTTTTGGTGTATCAGAGACTCTATCGAGATTGAATTTAGTATTTCTCCAAGGCTTAATTTTTGATAATCTTTGGAACTCCTTATCAAGATTGAATTTAGTATTTTTCCAAGGCTTAATTTTTGATAATCTTTGGAACTCCCTATCAAGACTGAATTTAGTATTTTTCCAGGGTTTAATTTTCGATAATCTCTTGAACTCCTCCATGTTATAATTAAAACAAGTATTTAAATAGAAAAATATAGTATAATGAATCACTGCAAGTGGCTTATGATTGGATCAACAACCCCGTGTAACAAATCATGCAGGAGCGAATTCTGTGGGTATCATATGCAAAGCGTGAGAAACGGTTCAAAAGGTCCTCTCCCATGCCTCCGATGTGGGGTGGGCGTTAGAGGAAAATCACAATTATGCCTCAGTTGCGGCGGCAAACGATACAGAGAACTAAAACGCTATTATGACAAACGAATAAAAAATGCAGTCATTGATCCTACCGATGACTCCGTCCTTGATAAAATCATAAAAAACCCTCAAGATTATATCAAGAGATTAATAATAAATTAGACAAATAGTATTATTATACAAATGAGCCAATATTTCAGACCTCACCCAGTGCTTGTTAATTACGAAGCATCCCTTGATGGTGTTGTCAGGCACCGCAGACTAAAAAAACGGGTTGGATATCTGAATAATATGGGGTATTTGTTGTTTAGTGCTAGAAATAAAACATATCTCTGTCACAGAATTATTTTTGAATGTCATAACGGATTAATCGAAGACGGATTTGTGATTGATCATATAAATGGCGTGAAGACTGATAATTGTCTTGTGAATCTTCAAGCCGTCTCACAAAGTCTGAATGCAAAATTAGGTGGAACTGGCAAATACGCAAAACGCCCTAGGGGAGTTAAATCGTTTGATTTAGAAAATAATGAAGAGAGAAGCTTTCAGTCGATAAATGAAGCCAGTAGATACTTTGACATTTGTATGCCTTCAATACGATTTGTTGCAGAAAATATAATTAAAACTGCTCTGTCTAAAAAAAATGGTCATAAAATAAAATTCGTATACACCTGAAACTATTCAAGGGAGATAAATCCTTTATGGATAAATCCGACGCAATTCACACTCTACCTACTAAGTTCCCTTGTATTATGACGTCAAAGGAATTTGTCGTCTGCTATAATAGCATAGGGCGCCTGTATACCTTGACTAGGCGCTCCCATCCAGCGCATTACCTATGTTCGTTCAGCCGGAACGCGAGTGTTTCCCATTCATTGAAGTAGGTGGGCGTGGTTAAAATTCCTTGTATACAGCTCTTTGTGATCTAATCGATAATGCATTTTTGTATAGAGAATTAGAACAGGGAAAATATACGTTGTTATTTAAAAACTGTATTATTTTGTTTAATGTTTCATTTAAAATACTCGTCTCATTTAAATGTTGTGAAATAGCATTAATAAGTAATAAGGAAATAAAATAACATACCCATGAATCAACGCTGCTGTAATAGTCGCCTTATATAGTATATCAAAGGTATAAAGCTTGGGGCTTTCGAAGGCTAATGCGACCGATCAAAACTAACCAACACCATTAACCCAGGCGTGTGGTTGTCTTTTGTTCACAATCATGCAACCGGGTTAATTTAATTGGTTGCTTTTGATTGGTTGATTGGCCGTAGAAAATCCGCCCCGTCGTTTCATGTTTGTGCTGTCTTGTGCCGTCCCCCACATCATATATGTATGCCTAAAATTTGCCACAACACTCGAGTGGAGATATATATGGCATTGTGACTTCACCCCAAGCATATCTTCTGGGCGGTCTAAGATGGCGTTTGCCACCTTAGGCCTCCCGCCGGAGATGTATGTTTCGGGTCCCCTTGGGCTTACTTGGATGTATATGTAACCTCTGGGTCTCTCTGACGTCATAGGGCGCCAGCGAGATTGCCAAATGAATGTTTTTTGTTTTTTTTTATAATTAGAGATACAGTATACACTAAAAATATGGATATCAATGATGTAAATGCTATAATTGCTGAAATCTCAAATTTAAATAATAAAGGGGTATTATTATCTGAAAGTCTCGACTGTGACAGGATTACCTCGGAATATGAAGATATTGAATATCAGTCTAGTAAGGGTCGTTATGTTCTACCCAAGATGTACAGGCTCGTGAAAGGAATTCAAAAATCCATCAATGCTTGTTTGTACGGTAACGACATTAATGTATTCATAACGCTATTTAGCACCGTTGAAGCAATACGTCAAAAGCTCGGCCAAGAATATCAAAAACGAGCTGAAATTGGTTCTAAAGTTCGTGATCTTAGAAAAATGTTAAACGAGGAAAAACCAGTATCTTAACCACGTGGGTGTTACTAAAAAAAAAAAATAGGCTTTCGTAAATAATTTAAAAAATTTTTTTTTTTTTTTAGCGTTTTTTGTAACTACATAGGATTTTCTCCTGAGAGAATACTCATCAGTCTGGACTTGCCCATGCAGTTATGTGCATAATGGATGATCTGGTTGTAGTAGCAAGTAATCACCGCGACGCCTCCATTTTCACGTAGTTGTTGTTGTTGCCGCGTCGTTAACACAAATCGTTCATCGCCGTTCTCAGATATTACAATTCTGAAACCCCCAGCGATGTTATTTCTGAAACACTCGCGGATAGCGTCGTACAGTTTAACCCTGTCGAAGATGAATACGTTAGCTTGATGGTACATTATTTAATAACTAAGTTATTTAATAACTAAGCTTTTAATTGTGATAGTTTTACATTTGAAAAATTAGTTCACAAACAATATATGGTAGGTGAATCGCTTACAACTGGATTAGCCCGAGAGCGGCTAGCAGCAATTAAAAAGTTTATACCGGTTCGAGACAGACTTCGCGAGAAACTTCAACAACGACAACAAGCGCAGACTGACTTTTCTGTGTCAAGTGAACAACTGTTTACTCCGATAACAAGTGCGACCAAAGATGTGAAAACAGCAACTGAACGAGCAATATACGGAGATATTCCTAAGTAAGGCAAGCGACGAGAAGTGCCTGTTCTTGGTGTGCTTGAAAAGATAGCAGCAGAGACCGAACAAACACGCGCAGGGATACAACAGCTATCCAGTGATATAAAAACTCAACACGAGTATGAACAATTAGCTGATATTGATGATTCTGCGCCTGATCCACAATCTGTTGATGTCACTCCAAGAGGTGTTTCCTTTATAGACAAATTCACCGAAGGAGCTATAACAGAAATCAAACGACCTCAATTAATAAAACTCGAAGATTATACGACTTTTGGTGATTTTGCCATCAAAAGCTTTCATTCTAGAAAGGACTTTTTAAAAGACGAGTATAAAGACAATAAAATAGGCCGAGATGAATGGGTTAATTGGTTGTATAAAATAAACAAGGATATTACTGGTTATTTGAAAAAGGATACAATTGAGTATAGATCTTTTAAAATAGGAGTTGATAGTTATGGTATACAAAAACAAGGTCGAGGTCGACAAAAGCAATTACTTGATGATAGTCAGGGCACAACTGGTACAACTGAGAAAACAAGCGGAAAAGGATATTCGATTAAAAATCTTTTAGATTTCAACGCTGGAGTCTTTGACTCTACCGTGACATGCCCTGGTAACATTCTCAGTGATATATCACGGTTAGAGGTTCTCATCGGAGGGAAACGAGCCGGAAATAACTCACCGGAAGTAATTAATGAAGCAGCTGATATCTGTAGACGATTATTTGCCGGCGGTATTATGGACATTGATGTATATCGAGAACTCATTGCTGAATTAGTTGAAAATCACAGAGACGCCCTACGTTATGATGAAAATCCTATGGATGTAAGCGATTGATCATTAATTGAAAAACTACTAGTTTTATAACAAGATGATTATACACTACAACCATGATAAACCAGTTAGCGTCTACGTGGTGAACTCACGATTGCCTGTTTATAAAGCATATTACGGAAATGGTTTTGGCAATATCATTGCGGGGTTATTTACAAGAATGGCTCCAAAAGTGGCACCGTTAGCTAAACAATTATCAATGAAAGCCATTGATGCTATTCGTGATAAGGGAATCAATTTCGTTGGAAATCTTGCAGGAAAGGCATTTTCTGCCGCGAAAGATAAAATAGCATCATTGGTGCGAAAGAAACCAGGAATGACTAAGTCGGTGGTGAAACCACCAGTGCTGCCATCAACTACAGTGATGCCTGCAAAAATCAGCAAAGTAATAAATAACGCAGTGGAAGAAAAACTAGCGTCGTTGGCGAACAGTAACCAAGATGATATCGCAAACATGATAGCAGGAAGTGGTTTGAAACAAAAAAGAAATTCGAAGAATTTTCAACGACGATGATTACAAAGAGTTAAAACACTAGCGTTAAACTCTTTGAGTTTCACAATTGAAAACACTAGTATTTTAATAAAATGTTCAAAAGAACAGCTGATCCAGCGTTAGATATGGAAGCCCCAGTACGCAAAGATGATTCCGTCCGCGATTATCAATTTTATTTCTATCATGCAATACAAGCAGATATTCGATCGCGAATTGAACTTCAAGTCCATGATACCAGTAAATACTTTTTGCCGTGTGAAGCGTTTATCGAAGTAGAAGGAGAACTTGTGCGACTTACTGATACTCCTGCTGTACCCGCACCGTATCCAGATGGTACCAACGTCGGCTTAGTCAATAATGGTATCATGGCGCTATTTGATTCCGCGAAATATCTCATGGACGGAAAAGAGATTGAGTCTATAGAACGTGATGTTGATGTGGCTACAACAATAATTGGGTTAGCAAGATACTCTGACGATTATACAAGATCAGCAGGTCCGTCTATGATGTTTGCAAAAGATAATAAAAACACTGCTGGAACCACTCAATTTATTGTACGACGACCAAATAATAATGCTGGCGCTGCTGCTGTTGATGTCGAGAATATGATTATAAATACTGATCCCCAGTACAATCTAGGAGCTGCAACACGAATAGCAATGTTAGCAGGACAGCGTAAATTGTTTTCATGTGCGATTCCGTTGCATCATATATTTGGATTCTGTAGAAATGTACGAAAAGTTATTTATGGAGCGAAGCATACAGTAGTACTCGTGCGAAATGGCAGTGACAATGATGCAATCTGGAGAAATCCAGCGGATCCTGCAAATCCAGATGCTGACGCTGGTAAAGTCATTTTAACTAAATTGGTCTTGAGGATGCCAGTATTGACCCCATCAATTACCACAGAACAGCGACTACTATCATTTATGGATGCGGGTGGTAAATCATTACTAAGTTGGCTAACAACAACAACAGATGTTAAGCAATCAAATATCAATGGTACATTTACTTGGAACTTGGCATCACAACAAGGTGTTTCAGCTCCACGTCATATATTTATCGCGTTGCAGGATATGACAAGAGTGGAATCACAATTGCACAGTCATATGATATTTGATCAATTAGGAGTTACTGAGGTCTCGTTGAGAATAAATGGCCAGCAGGAACCATCCGAAGACATACAACTTAATTTCGGTCAAAACCATATTGCTCGCGTGTACCATCGTATGCTGTCATATATGGGCCGTGATCAAAATGTAGATACTGGTTTGCAAATATCGCAACATGATTTTAAGAACTTGTATCCGATCTACTACTTTTCGCTGGAACATCTTGATTTAACAAGGCAATCCATCGTTGATATACACTTCAGAGCCAATGTCCTTCGTGGAGCTATTGCTAATTATAGAGCGGTTGCTGTCATTCTCAGCGACAGATCAATGTTGTTAGAAGGGGCTGTCGGACGAATGAGAATCGTTGATGCACCAGTGGAAAATCTATGATTGAAAATCCTTCGGATTTTTTCAAAAATATGTAAATGAAACTTGAAGAGTTTCCAATTAGATCAATTGAAAGCATAAATGTGTTTTACAATAAAATGCCATATAGTGTTGTTAGTGTCAAGCTCACTGATGGTCAGGTCAAGAAATTAAAATCAAAATCCGCTAAAGAATGTGGAACAACAATAACGTTAAAACCAGCGCAGATGTCCGGCGGTACACATAAAATATCATTAACGGATCGTCAAATAAAACATTTCAATGATGCAATGAAAAATAAGCGAGGAGTTCAAATAGAATTTTCGAAAGCTGCAATCGCGAACATGATAAAATCAGGTGGTATATTTCCATTGTTAGCCGCAATACCAGCATTGATTGCAGCGGCTGCCCCAGCGGTGGCGAAGGCGGCAGCGGTGGGAGCCGTTGGTACCGCGGCAGGGATGGCGTTGAAAAAGGCAACTGGGAAAGGATATAAAAAAAAGGGAAAGGGGTTGTACCTACCAGGAACCCCGTATTCATGGTACAGCGGGAGATCCGTGAACGGATCGGGTCTAAGAAGAATACCAGGAACGGCTTATTAATTGAGGAACCGATGGTTCCCAAATCTTCGATTTCCAAACCAATTGTTGAGGAACCTATGGTTCCAATGTCTAATTTAGATTTAATTGATGCTGCTAAAAAACTAGCGATAAAAAACTTCAGAGGGGTTTTTATGAGAGATCAGTTACCAAGAAAACCAAATAACGTTGAAACAGGTATCATCAATCTTGATAACAGTAACGGATCGGGAACTCACTGGGTTGCATACGCGATTGATCCACGTGGGATTGTCTATTTCGATTCATATGGGTTAGCTCCACCAAGCGAGTTTATGCGGTATATAAATTCAAAGAATCAATCAATTTCGATTTTTTATTCCACGCTGCCAACACAACAATTAAATGATCCACCGATATGCGGCCGTGAAGTATTAAATGTCCTCGCGGAGATTTCATTAAAATCCTTTGGATCTCCGTGGAAACCACCTCATCTGGTTGTAAACGAATACACGAGTGGGAAATTACAAGGATCAATAAATTGAAAACACAAGTTACGCTAACAATAATGATTTATAATTGGGGACAATCTCTGTCAATGTTGGAACCCACCGAGGAAACATCTGCGGGTTCTATCGAGGATGTAAAAAAAATAATTGAAGATGAAATCGCTGAGATGTTAAATTTAGCAAGTGTTGACCCGAACGAAATAGTTGTATTTCAAGATCGCCAGGGTAAATTGAAAAGCAGTGATGTATCATTGGATGACATTTTAAAACGACAGCACGACGCCGCTGAAAACTCTATTGCGCTGTATTCCAACGGTGGACAACTTAAACCAGGCGCACTTGTGTCTACGATCACCGACGCGATTGCCGCCCACGACAGCATGATTGCCACCCACGACAGCATGATTGCCACCCACGGCCGTGAGCTGGATGATCATATACGAGGTTATAATAATGTTCGCAAAAATGTCGTACATAAATTCTTTGGAACCCCGCTTGTGGTTGGCATGACTCTAGCTGAAATTAAAGACTTGTTGAATTCATTCTTCGCTAACAAGGAAGCTGGAAGGATGATGACTGCTTCAGAAATCAAGGCAAATTATCTCGAGATTTTTAAAGTAAGCGAAGATTTTGAGAAGGTACAAAAACTCACAAACGACGTAGTTGTTAAGTTTTTGGGAACCCCACTTGTGGCTGGCATGACTCTCGCTGAAATTAGCGAGTTTATCGGCAAGCATACTCACAATGCCTACATCGCTAATAGTTTCTTTGGTGTCCCAGCTACATCTACAATGACTCTCAAAGATATTAATAGGTTTATGGTGAGACAAACAACACTTAATACCATCGTGGATAAATTTTTAGGGAGAACACCCGTGTCTGAAACCACATCGTTGACAGGCATGACTCTCGCGGAAATTAAAAGCGCTATTGACAAATAAAAGCACACCAGCGATATTGTTAATAAGTTCTTTGAGGGCAGTAGCCTCCAAGATATCACGACAAAATTTTATCACATCGAACTGTATCTTAAAGACCAAGAACAGCTTAGAGCCAGAGGCCTTCTGGTTTCATTCTTTTCTAACAGGGGGCCAAGGAAGGTAATAGATCCTACCAGAATCACGGTAAATTATCTCGATATTTACGACGATCTTCTTAAACTGAAAAAAATATCTGAAAAAGTAAAGATTCCGCATCCACACATAGGCATTAAAAATATCGTGTATACGGTCGATCATGGTACCATGGACTGGATAAAAGACGTTTATACTACATTGTCCCTCATTCTCTGGGGTGTCGAGATGAGGGCCGATATCTTCAGGCCAACATGGGTCGATGGTATCTACAGGCTAACGTGGATCTCTATCGATCAATTTAATATGATCGCGGACGGTAAAACCTACTCTGGTGGCACCGCGACGTTAATTATGAAGGGTCGCAGACAAGACTTTAATGTCGTCGCGGTTGATAGCTCCACCATTAGATCAAAAATAATTGGTGTTTAGAATTTTTAGATGATTTTTCCGGCTGAAGCTACTAGCAATTCCCCTTAACGATGGCGAATAATTGAAAACACTAGCAGGTTTAAAATAGTCATGACATCGATGAAATCAATTGAACCGATAATATTCCCGTTGACGGAGTCAGCGGTATCACAGTCGCATCGATATCGATATGATACCGTGAAAGAGTTTTCCGCAAACTTGAAATCACTTTCTGAGCGCTATCGTGAAAAAATGAAAAAATACCGCAGAAGAATTACCGCCATCGACATCACCGTGTACTCGGTATCCGGTGTGATGGCCAGCGCCGGGGTTATTTTGTCGACGGTGACCATGATGGCTCCGATTGCAGTTTCAATTGCTATCTCCGCGGCAACAACAATTGCGGCAGTCGCCACCGCGATAACTAAAAAAATATCATCGTGTTCTCAGAAAAAACTCAGTGATTATACAGCTCGGTACCGGGTGGTATTTGACGCATACTCGAAATTATCCGAGTTGATCTCGCTGTCGATAGATAATTCGTTCATATCCGATGTTGAATTTTCCAGGATGACCCAGTTGTATAACTCCGCGATGTTAAAATTGGAAATTGAAGACAGCGTTAACAATAATGTCACTACAATTCAACGAATTGCAACTGCTTCAACGAATCGCGGAGAATACCACTCCGATACGAACAAGCATGATATCAATAACATCAACAACCCCACAATTTAGTGTGAACTTCCCTTCTCCGATTCCAGTGCGCGAGATCGCGCTGGCAAAATTACGATTATATCATAGCTGGCCTAATATCAGATCGGTTGCATTTGGCGGTCAGCAACCGAATAACGCACTGGTGTTCTCGTATAAGAATAAACCCGATGGTACTCCAGAGTGGGTAACTGTTTCGTTACCAACTGGGTCGTACCAAATTAAGCAAATCAATGCTGAAATTCAGCGTAGAATAAAATCAATCACTGGAAAAGAATCAAAAATAGCTATTAATCTTCATCAACCGACGCTCTCGTCGTCGATCGAAATAAGCACAGAGGGATACATTGTAGATATATATAACAGCTCGTTAAGAACAGTGTTAGGATGGCCTGAAAAACCACCGGAAAAATCCGCCACCGACTTAACCACGGACGTACAATCATATCATGAAATCAATCCCAGTTATCGAGATAATTTATCTGATATAAGAAAAGGAAGAATAGCCGATAGATTTATATTTACCAACAAAGACACATTGCAATGGGATTTTATCATTAAAAGAACAACCGACTCATCTGTTACTATTTCATTTACGCTAACTGACGTCCGTGGTTATTTTAATGAAATTAAACAATTATATGAAACACAACTAGAACAACTACGGAAAACAAAATCGCAAAAACATGTTCAAATAATAAATCAACTTATATCTGACATGAAATATATCTATGAACTAATTATTCAAACAATAATTAATGACAACAGCGACAATAAACAACGATTCCTAACCGATTACAATATCACAGAGGACAATCTGCGTAATTTCAAGTTTCCCAAATACAACGCTGATGAACTAGCAAGAATTGTTAAAACCGATATCAAGGCGCTACAAAAATCAGATTCAGCTGTCCTCTTCAGGTATAATAATGATCCAGATGGTGGCGGTAGGCATATTGCCCCTCATAATGTGAATATTTCAACGGTGATTGCGCTCAATTTAGTATGTGATGCAATTGAAGGAAGCTATCAAATTAATCTAGAGCAATCAAATCAAGCTCAGCAAGGATATATTCTTTATTCGTTTGCACCAACAGCTCCTCCATGATTCCTAATTATTGAAAACCCAATTAATCCTGTCTACATGCGATGCCATAATAATTCGTTAACGAGAATTAATTTCCGACTTACCGACCAGTCAAATAATTTAATTGATCTACAAGATGAGGTGTTAGCGATTAGTTTGTTTGTAAAGTCCTAAGGACTCGACCAAATATTTGGTTGAAATCGTAAATGATTTTTGTTAACCAGAACTGAAAGTTCCAGCAGCAGAGAGGGTGGATGACAACGACGTTGGCGTATATAAGGAAATCTTATTTTATCGAATAGACGCCATTTTTTTACTATTTGGTAGAAGCCTCAGATATCCGAATCGACGCTCGGAAAGTTGTAGGGTTCACCCTCTCTGCTGCTCCAAAACAGTAAGCTGTGTAGTAGTAGTAGTGGCTCTTATAATAATTAGGATAAGAAGATTTCAATGACGATAGGTTGTAGAGCATATGGGTTCCGCAGTTGATTACTTCAATTTCAAGCTTGAAGTAGCATTCACCGTTATAAGTAAATATGCAAGCTGTGCGAGTAACTTTTCCTTCACTGGTCTGTGGCATTGTACCTTTGTGAAACGAAAATAAAAACAGAAATTAAAGTGTGACAATATTGTCATATTGGTCATAAAAATTATTTTGTGTCCTTTAACTAATATTACAGGATGGTTGTTATAGATAACACATATTGTTTTTTATTGAAACATTGTAAAAAATAAAATGTATAAACTATGTATAAGAATACACAACCCAAACTAACAAATGTTTACTTTAAACAAAATGTAGTTGCATTTTCAATATTATCGTGGAAATGACTGATTAAAACGATTATCTCTGATGCTCATTTGACAAGGAATGTGACAACCTTGTCCACTTTTATATACGTGATACGTTTGTTATTGATACACATACAGTTAAACAAAACGTCATATTACATTTAGGAGTTTACCAACATTTGAATTTCTGAATAGCATTTACATCAACGTGAGCTTCAACCATCTTAATTTGAAATTACTCACCATTCATCCAGATTGGAAAATTGGTTCCGCATGAATTGTAAATATTCAGTTTACTAGGATCAGTAGGCATGTTTCTGCTGCCGACGTCATACCATCCACTAACTAGGTAGACATCATTTACCCAGGACCCGGTATACTGAGCTGAGTGATTGGTGGCTCTTTCTTCCAGCATGTTTAGGGTCATGTAGTGTCCATTGCAGCTTTCTCCCGTTGAGATTGATTCTTTACAATGTTAAATATATATATATATATATATATATATATATATATATATATATATATATATATATATATATGATTGATTCTTTACAATGTTAAATATATATATATATATATATATATATATATATATATATATATATATATATATATATATATATATATATATATATATGTATGTATATATATATATATATATGTTACAAAATGAATGTATAGTATTTTGAATTAACTCCAAAAACATCATAAAGGTTATATCAAAAGTCCAAGGAATGTATCATTCTTAAGTAATTGTTGTGGACCGAAACGTCTAACAACCAATATATTGATTAAAATTGAAAACAAAAGTAGAGCAATTACGATTTGTTAAAATTACACTTTTAAAATACCTTTCGATCTAAACAACTAAATAAGGAAGTTCATTCAATGAAAACAATATTAGACAAGGACACCAATGAAGAAGTACATCACTAATTTTCTTCTACGTATCACACAAACGAATTTTAACTGTTCTCGTAATAAATGTAGTTCATTATTCAGCAAGACTTTTTATTCCCTTTTGGATTTGACCTTTAAATCTTTTGTTGAGTTTGCTTCTATTTGTAATGCAGTAAATACTAATTTTGTTTCAAAAGCTTAAGATTCTGTTGACTTGGAGATTAATAAATGTATCACTCACGAAATAAATCCTATAAAAATTTAATATTCAAAATAATGCCAATTTCTTTATTATCATTTATTTTATTATTATTATTATTATTATTATTATTATTATTATTATTATTATTATTATTATTATTATAGCATACCTGATGGCTAGACGATCATGATTTGGAAGGCATCAATTTTGCCTATAATTTCTATATATGTAAATAATTCAATTTGAAACGAATACGTGTCAAGTATTTAGAAGTATTAATCGTTGATACATCGGTTGCTCTCTCTTTTTTAAAAAGGATATTCGTTTCATGTTTATATTACTATTGCTATTTTATATAACAGTTTTAAATACGTAACTGCAATAGAAATAATATTAAGAATTCAAAAGTGTGCTAACTGAAATTGTTGTTTTAACTATGGACCATTAAATGAAGATATTTATATTTCTTGTTCTGCTCCTTTCAACATCTGAAAACAGCAAACACAGTGCGTATGGAATTAAAATAGCCTACCTTTAATAGACCCGAGATAACACCAAACACATATTAACAAAGCCAGGTGCATGTTTCTCTCATGTGTAATTCCTGAAAATAAATTAAAAATATTTGCAATGATGCTTGAGGGGTCATCTTTAAAAAATCATGAACTGGCAATGTCTTAATTTTAAAAAGAATAATAATGGCAGTGTTTTTGTTTTCGAAAATGATTTTTGTTGCAAGCTTTTTCTGTATTGTACTACTACTACTACTAAAACTACTACTACTAAGACTACTACTACTAAAACTACTACTACTATGACTATTACTACTAAGACTACTACAACGACTAATACTACTAAGACAACTACTACTAAGACAACCACTACTAAGACTACCATTACTAAGACTACTATTACTACTAAGTCTACTACTACAACGACTAATAAATAAATAACTAATACTACTAAGACTACTACAACGACTAATACTACTAAGACAACTACTACTAAGACAACCACTACTAAGACTACCATTACTAAGACTACTATTACTACTAAGTCTACTACTACAACGACTAATAAATAAATAACTACTACTACTAAGACTAATACTACTAAGACTATTACTACTATGACTACTATTACTGCTACGAATAATACTACTAAGACAGCTATTACAACTACAATAGTAGTGTTGCTAATAGCATTAATACATACTTTTACTTCTCCTATAGTTACCAAATTAGTATGCTTAAAATATAATGTATGCAACTAGAATTCATAGTTGGAGCAAAATTTTAAATGCATTAAAATGAGCAAGATTTTAATAGATATGAAATGTTATAGATGTATGCTTGTTTGCTCTCATCTTTAAGAGACTGCATTTAGTAATTACAATTCTTACACAATAACAACAGACAATGTAACTCGATCCAACTGAATTTAAAATGAATATATACTGATTTTGTTATAAAACAAATAAAAGTCATTACAACCTGTATCAGCAATTTTCAGAATTAAAATATGTATGTATGTATGTATGTATGTATGTATGTATGTATGTATGTGTGTGTGTGTGTGTGTGTGTGTGTACATGTATATGTATGTATGTATATATATATGTGTATTCATGTAATGATTGATTTATATAATTATTTGACTGTCAGTCCATCCATTCTGCTGAAGGAAGCCACATTGGAAAATCAAACGATATTACGAGGTCATATTTAAAATTTCAATCCGATAGGGCCCATCAGAAATTTAATACTACAATATGACTGAAACTAACATTTAATGTCACCCTGGGGCCCATAAAGAATTCAACATTATGTTACCACATCATATAACGCCAGACGTACTTGAGCATTTAAACAAAAATGACATATATATTTTACAAGCAATACAACATAAGAGAGAAAACTCAAATAACAAATCTACTTGATACAAACAATGTTGAGATATTACATCCTAAAACTGTACAGTTATTAAAGAATAATTTAAAAAAAAAAAATTAACATAAATTGTTACTAAAATAAAATGTCAAATCCTAACGGAAATATCTCTTTCAAATATGTAAAAGGAGACTGCTCAGAAAAATATAAACGGTACATTTCCTACTTAAACAAAGCCGCAATCAGTCTTCCTAAAAATGATTACTCGTACTTAAAACGATGAAATGGCTCTTTTATATACACACACATATATATATATATATATATATATATATATATATATATATATATATATATATATATATATATATATATATATATAGTATGAGAATCTAAACTTGCTATTAAGGGAAATAACTCCAACTAAACAAAAAGATACAGCAGGAGTTACTCGTTACAAGATTTAAAGGAAAAACGCAAGTACATCATTTATGAAGAATAGGAAGGAAAAAAGAAATATAATTTGCATAAAATAACTAAAATAATACATAACTCTTACCTGAACCCAAGAATAAATAGCTAATGAGAAAATGGAAGGAAAACTCTTTGCATGAAATAGAACTTTTACTCAACATATTACCGAGAACGAAAACATAACTTGTACGATAAAATAAAGGGAATTAACTCTTAATTCAGAAGTGAAATGAAGAACTAACTTTTCTAATAAATATTACTTAGGAATGTGGTGATAACTCCTAAAATTCATACGGCTCTCGAAAACATCAAAAAGAAAGGGATACGCGCTAACTAAAATATAAAGAAGAAAATAGAGAGAGTGTGTAAAAGGAATATATAATAAGGGAAAGATATAACATAAAAATCGTATACTTTGAAACATTAACGAAATGTATTGATTCCATTGAATTTGTTTCAAAAGTTATTGAACGGACTGACGGTTTAGTTGTCACGATACATTGGAAGGCAAAAGTTTATCTCCTGTATCTGCTTAACCCAACCCCAAACGTTCCCTATGGCTCTTCAAAGAATCATTAACTGGTTAAAGAGTCCATTATATTTGATTTTAATTGCAAGATAGAAGAAAGAAAACGAGCAAAACATTGCAGATAATACAATCTATTCCTAACGATTATTAGGAAACGCTTGAGCATTCAATTTATTAGGATGGCAACTTTTGTTTTGTTTTATGTTAAGAAAAGGATATTTTTGGACAGTGTTTTTTTTTCTGAGGTAAAAGTATTTTTTCTTTTTTTGTCTTTAAATATTTCATATGTTAAAGGTTTCCCACAAATCAGAATTGACAACCAGCTGCTTTCAATGTAAATATAATGGTGCGCTCGAAAATATTGGACTGTATTTCGCACCCTAATCAAATGCAAAATTAGTATAACAATTCACCTTTCTCCCACGAAGGATGGTTGGGGGTCGAAGGAATCATGTCAAGCAACGGTTGTAAATCAAACTGCAAGTGCTAAAAGAAAACAGTTTATTTACTTCATGGTATCTGCGTCTGTAGCTATATTAAATTTCACGAAAGTACATATGTATCTCGAAATTTCGATGGTATTACTAAACTCATTTCGGGCACAAATAAGTTTGATCCCATTTATATCGAGCAAAATGCATCAAATAAGTGGTGTTGCTCGATATAAATGGGATAAAACTTACTCTCTCGACTGAGTGTCTTTTTTTTCCAAATAAAAAAAATCACTTACCATTAATTGGACATCTGAAATTGCTTCAAGTATTTGGAGTAAAATATGTCTTTGTTCACTGATGCAGGACGACGAATCAGGTACACTTTTTTTCCACTAAAGAGCTTCATATATAGGTATTGAGGTGTTCTGATCGGTTATTGATTCTTCACGAATCAATATGATCTCAACGTGCTTGCATTTCATTTGCAACATTTAAACTTCCTTATTGTAGAGAACATGTATATCGTCATTAGTATTCGTATTTTGAGGCAATCAAAGGTTTTTCCTAAATGACCTTCTAACAGTTATTCAAATTTACAATAATCACGTGTGTACTGATATGTCAAGCTATTACGCATAATTGTTTTGCCTTTGAATTTCAGGTCTGATAGTTTCTGATCAACACAGATCGTGTTTAAAAATAACTATTAAAAAATGGGACAATAATGTGGCTCACAGGCCTTTGTCATGATCATGTGTTAAATTTGATTTGCTAAGATTGAAGTATTGCCTACATTTCAATAACAAACTTGCATGTATAACAGAGAGTAATAATAAATTAATCTTTCTTCAAAAATCGTACATAATTAAAGCAGTAAAGAAAACACCAACAAAAATGTATTTCTGTTAACGATTTGATAAAATGTCCGACTAAATATATGATAATATACTGCATACATAGTACTTTAAACATACAATGTTTAAAACAAAGCGATTTTAAACATAAGAGTTGCCTAATTTACTTAACGAATAAACACAACTGGAATCAAACAAAATACATTATAAATGAAATGCCATTCAATTGGTATGATACAAATATAAAGAGTAAATGAATCAAAGGTAAGTCCCAATTCTCTTGAAGAAACACTAATAAATGTAAAGCAACAATGTGTGTGTTTGTGTGTGTGTGTGTAGTTAGTTAGTTGTTCGTCTATCGATTCGACGAGGACTTCTTTAGTCATCCGAGGGGTGGAGAGATTGGTCTTGTTCTAAGAGTGCGCAGGTGGCTGATGATGCCAACCCTAGCACGGAATGTTCGTTAGCATAAGGGACAGGGGATGAGTGGGACATCTCTAGGAGGGGTGATGTCACGTGCTTTTCTGCCTCTTTAGCTCTGCAGCATCTCACCTGCTAGATTCGCAAAACTTTGAGCCTTTCTGCACAGAGGAAGGCTAAGTGACTCGATCGCTTATTGTTTGCTCCCATATATCAGAATTTATGTCGAATGGTTTCAATGTAGCTTTCAGATTGTCTTTGAAGCGATTCTTCTGAAATCCTGCCACTTGATGTTGAGGATTTTCCTGAGACTAGTGGTGTGAATGTGGTTCAGCTTCCTCGCGTGGCGTTGGTACACCGTACACGTTTCAATTGCGTAGTGTGTGGAGCACACATGCCCTCTCAATGCTGATGCCTCTTCTATTCCAGATGTTGAATTACAATCTGTCGAAAGTTGCGCTGGCTCAGGCAATGCGTAGGTTCACCTCGTCGTCAATAGTGGCGCTCTGTGAGAGTGTACTGCATAGGTGGATATAGCGGTTGACTACATTGACGTTTCGGCCATTGACGGTGATGTTGGGCTCAACTTAGGGCTTTCCAGAAACACGTTGATGCAGAAGTATAGAAATTCAGTCGCTTCATACTGATGCTGAGACCACAGATTGTAAAGGAGCTGCATAACTTATCAACGCTACATTGCTAGGTCGGCTTCTAAGCCAGCACTGTATCTACAAGGTAACAAAAACAATATCTAAAAACACGTGAGTGAGATAATGCAATGCAATCGAAATGTATAAGCAACGGAAATTAAGAGGGAGAATGAATTAGAATTATTTGCATTCGACTGGAACGATTTAAATGGATTATCACACTGATTCTACCTTGGAACACTTTTGAGTAATTTATATGACAAAAATGGATGGATCTCTTTAATAAATACATGTAATAAACATAATATTATATATCTTTTTCAATTTCATTTGTTCTTCTGTACATTGTCGCTATTCTTTCAGCCATCACACACATGAGTGACTGTTATGAGTGATTATCCATAGAATAAAAAATGTCTATTCTCTTGCCAAAAAGGAAGTGACGTCGTTATCCTGATAAAATACAGTATGAGTTTAGAATGTCTTTTGTATTATTATTTTTTCTGAATATGCTTTGCTCTGGCTGTAGTCAAAATTTTGAAGAGTTTACAGTTATATTCTCTGCTGAAATGGAACACATTGTTAAATAGGCAATGTTAGCGAAAGTCCAATTTTTTTGTATGCATGTATGTATGTATGTATGTATGTATGTATGTATGTATGTATGTATGTATGTAAGTATGTATGTATGTATGTATGTATGTATGTATGTATGTATGTATGTATGTATGTATGTATGTATGTATGTATGTATGTATGTATGTATGTGTGTGTGTATGTGTTATGTATGTATGTATGTATTTATGTATGTATGTATGTATGTATGTATGTATGTATGTATGTATGTATGTATGTATGTATGTATGTATGTATGTATGTATGTATGTATGTATAAGTTTGTGAATCAATGGATGGATGTATGTATATATGGATGGATGGATGGATGTGTTTGTGTCTATATGTATGTGTGTCGATATGTATGTGTTTCGAAAGGTATGTATGTATGTATGTATGTATGTATGTATGTATGTATGTATGTATGTATGTATGTATGTATGTGTGTGTGTGTGTCTGTGTGTGTGTGTGTGTGTGTGTGTGTGTGTGTGTGTGTGTGTGTGTGTGTGAATATGAGGACATACATAGTATAGCCCCTAATCTTTAGAAGATCTAAGCGCTTTACAGTAATAATGATATGACTACAGAAAAACAAAGAACAAAAACCATGAAACTGGAAAACATAAAAAATGCTGAAAATATTTAAGGTACGAAAGATTTTTAATGTATGTATAATTTATGGATGGACGTGTGTCTATTTGTATGTATGTATGTATGTATGTATGTATGTATGTATGTATGTATGTATGTATGTATGTATGTATGTATGTATGTATGTATGTATGTATGTATGTATGTATGTATGTATGTATGTATGTACGTATGTATGTATGCAATTACGTATGCATACATCAATGTATGTATTATGTATATATGTATTTATTTACTGGGGTCGGCAGATCTAAAGAAAAGAATACAATATACTCACTGAAGCAGTACCGGCTCAATTTGTAAATCATTGTTGTCCAAGCTATACAGAAACTATTATAGGACATTATGCATACTGTACGTGTAACTAAGTCATCTTTCACATTCTCAACTGTGCCTGAGATAAAGGATTTTCATGCTTATTTTATAAAATTCTTTTTTTAATGATATCTTTTTATAACAGTGTGCTTATATTGAAATTTGCTATATAACCATTTAGTAACACTGGTGTGAGTCAGGATATCTTTTAATTTATATCTTTATTGATATATTAATATAATTGGTAATTACGTGAAAACGATTACAACACTTGTTCAAAGGTTTAAAACGACCTAATCTTTAGTCAAATGAAGACAAAAATCAACTGCATTAAATAACACGTTGAACCAGATACAGACCTGTCTACCAGTCAGAGTTTATGTCCCACAAAAACCAATCTTCAAATTTGTAGGATCATTTGGCATATTCCAGTCATTGACACAATACCATTTGTTGTCGAGAACTTCATTAAAATAATCGGGTCTGTTTTTTAAAGATAGCTTTGATCTCGGTTTACCAAGTCAGGTAAAACGTCGTAATTACTATCACAGCTTTGACCTTGAGGAGCAAGTGAGAAAATATATGATTGTCAATCCTCAATCTTTAACATCACAAAATAATTGACATATGAATAATATGCACTAAGCAAATCATTGGAATAACAATTACTGTTTATTATATATTTTTATAATTTTACCAACTGACAAATAAGGTGCAAAGTTTTCTCTATCTCAGCATTTACAGTAATAATCTCCCATGAGTTGCGTATTTGACGACAAACAGCAATTCTCGGTATCACCCACTACCTCCATGGACTGGAAAAGTACTCAGTGTCTGTAAAATTTCTCAAAACAGATGGAATAACCATGACAACGGATTATGTAGTAGAAATACACTCTATAGTATGCTTGCAATCTTGGAGCGTCGATGGTGCAACAAAAAATCTACAAAATTCAGTACTTGGCTTCTGCAAAGGTTTTCGGACTGAGCAAACTTCAGCTAAAACGTTGCTGCTGTGCAAACTTCATGTGACTCTTGATTTATGCAAGTTTGGCACAGATAAGACGAATAGAGAATTTGAAAACAATCAAAATTAGGTACGTCAGTACAATAGAATCACTCTTAAATTATCTTATGTTTGTTAAATTTTGATTAGCAAAAGCAAATGATACTAGATTCTAATTTTTAATTTATAATGAGAGTCTTTACCGTAATAAAATGATAGAATCTCATTTTTGTCTTAACCTTTTTTCATAGTATATATCGTAAATGTGAAATTTGAATATAATCTGCAATTAACTCGAACGTCCTCTGCCTTTTTTGTCGTCAACTAGACAAGATCTTTAAAAGGCTATATTGTTCTGGAATGCATTAATATCACGAAAATATCAAATATCTACAGTTCTCAGTGAACAGTCAATCTGTATTCCTCTTGAAGACTGCTTAAGGTATGATATAACCTATTCATAAAATGCTGTTTTGCAGCAAACGAAATAAATAAATATTTATTTATTTACAACATCCTGACAACGATAAGCATACACGACTGAGTCAAGCATATAATGTGCAATTCAAATTAAATCTGGAGGGAATCTAATTCTGTCATAGTAATAATGCTAGCACCACCTAGCATGTTTCGGACTCCAGTGAGGTCCCATTATGGTAGCAAGACATGTACCAGATCATATAATTTATTGCAATATATTATCTATTACTGATTTCCCTGTACTGAACTTAAATATTGTAAATTGATTTTGTATATTTTTGATGCCTTAACTATATATATTAAGTTGCAAAATAATAAATTCAATTCGAATGCATATCTGAGTGTGCTGAATTCAAACCCTTTCGCTTTATGGCTGTACTCTTACCAGGTATTCTACAGAATGCTTCCTATATTGTATATGCCAGGACTTTCTTTTGATTCCAAGTGTGTACAATTTGTACAATAACCCGCTGTGCCTAAATGTATTGATGCTTTAGCATTGTCTAGAAACGCAACATATACAAGATTTCTTGATATAGACAGCTGTATTTATACTACCGCAGTTGTTCCTGAATCCATGTTGTAAGGGATTTGGAATTCAAATCTGTTTAGAAAATATAGCTAGTCTTTTGTAAATTATTTGTGTAAGGATTTTCTGAAACACTTGAACTATAGTTTTATCACGATAATTAGTCATACCTATTTTGTTATCAGACAAAGTAAATTATATAAACATGTTTTGATAGATTAAACAGAACGGCTGTCATGTTATTACAGTAACTTCTGCATTAGAAGAACGACTCAAAGCTTCTACATAATAAACTCTCTGAATTGCAAAAGGTCGAAAATGTTGCTCTGTATAATGCAAATCCAAAAGATTTCTTCGAGTCGTCCAATTCAATAGTGTAATGAAGAATAACTCCTTACCCTGAATTCAACAGCAATGCTTTTTATATTCAGTATTAAATGTGCAGTATTAAAAATGTTTGAATTGGAAGGCAATTAGTGGTCTAGATTTAATACAGTTTTTAATTATATTCATCAAATATATATGCTACATGACTAGAGCAAACTCGTTTGTTTACATGCCTTCCTGAATGAACCTTTGTTTATTGCGCAAATGTATATAAGTTGTTCACAACAGTCTAGATTCAATTAACTATCAGATTTTGCTTTGACATGCAGATAGAAACAAAATTAACTTACTTTACCATTAGAATATGAAGGGAAAGTTTTTGGAGTAAAAAGTGAAGTATGGTGGGTATTTATAACAGAGAATAATTTCTGATTGGGCAAAATACTGGTGATTCGTTTCGTGATTTCCCCAAAGACTTCCTGGTATATTTGTAAAGTGTAATGACCTTTCATGTATGGAAAACATTCTTTACAATAATCTATGCTACATAATATCTGAAAAGCCACTGTCACAATATCTCAATAAATTGCCTTAATGAACAAGAAGGTTTCTTTGTAAGTGTATGTCAATTGAAGCATATTACGTGATCACGCCTATCTACCACCGACAAAATCTATCCCGAGACACACACACATACAGGTTGTCGGACATTCTGATCATATGTTTGTCACCCAAACCTCTGTCATTATACTCCATGTGACAACTGAAATCTTCATAACGTTTGCTTTTGCTTATAAATTTTCAGTAGTCCTCGAAACATTTAACATTATTTATTGGTTCATGATACAGCGGCCACGCTGGATACGTTTCTTCCCATGAGGACTTGAATTTGTAGAAAGATGTTTTCTATGCCCCCCGTGGTTCATTGGGTTTCCAAGGTTAAATGTAAAGCACAACAGAAGATATATATAATACTACTTTTTCTCTTTTAGTATAAGATTTATGTTAAATTTTTATTGTGTTTTTGAGAATATGTTACGCAAGGGATGGACTGTTATCATTTTAGTTGCAAGGCAAAAGGTGTACTATGAAATGCTACATGAAACTCTATATAATAAATTTATGAGATTATAACATTATATGTTCTTATGCTAATAAGAAAGGAATGAAAATTATAGAATTTAGTGTTTGAGAGTCAAGAAAAGGGTCGCCGGGACTAGCATGAACCAATTGTGTTGTATGATTCTCTGACCTGTTATTTGTAGTCTAACCTTGTTGGTTCCTTCTGTTGACGTCGGGGTCAGGGGAGGAGTGTTCATGCTTACGATATATTTACAGATGTACTATCACATTCACAAACAATGGCTGGAATCTGTATGTACACGATATACTTACACACACGCGCGAGAGTACAAGATAGGAAAGGGATTTAAGGTTTAATTCGGCTTGTGAATAAAGAGAAATACACATAAACAAACATGCAAACAAGAGTATTGGCAGTCTGTAGCATATATGTTTCTTAAAGATATGAGCGACCCTACAATTAAAGTTTTATTATACGATCCTTATCGCTTCGTGATCGTACCATGGCCGACTAACACACAGTAATATATCATCTAAATCACAAACTGCACAGATGGGATAATGAGTTTGAAGGATCATCGATGGCATCCGTCTTCTAATCCTCTTTCTCATACGCAGATTTTGTTTTCCTCTTCCAGTTGTAGTTTAGGTGGTCAAATTTGATGTCCAATTATGTCACTCCAATGTTTGTGTCTCTTCAGTCCCTGCTGATTGCATTATGATGGCTTCTTCGTCCAGGACTTTTCAATCAAAAGTGAACAACATTTTGTATAAGTCTTACCCTCTTTAGGCGTCTCTTTTCAGGTAAAATTCCAATTCCCCTAACAGACATAGGAGTGATCCACTCTCTACATTACATATATGGCTTGAATGAACCTCCTTACTTTGGAATGGTGGTTTTAAGGTGGATGTCATTCTTCATTTGTCTCAGCCTTGGGATCGAACAGTGATGAATGGCTTCGAGCTGAATGACGTAATAATTGGTGGGGGAGATTTTCCCATTGTAACATCTACTAGTTTTACATGACTATTTACAGATGTAGCGACAGAGAAACAGTCGGAATCCATGTTATCGCCAGCAGATGGAGTGGAACAGATGAACGTGAGAGCTTGTGGAGCAGCAAATCTTTTTCTCATACCATGTCTTCGTGATGGCAAAGCTAAGACAATGATCAGCATTATACAAAACAAAAGACTTCAGAAACACTCACGATATGACACCTCTAGGATCATCAATATTGGCAAATAACAGGTATCGAGTGTCCTCTCTAACATATTCAAAATGTTTGCTCTTCTTAATGACGGTTACATCAAAAAGACATGGGAACATGAGCAGCAGGAAGGGCGAATCGGACAACCTTTTATAATGGCGTCAATCTGGCAAGCCAAGGCTTCCTCCAAAATCGCAAAAAATTGTCCATTTGGCTAACTAATGCTTTCTCGAAATCGAAAAAAAAAAAGACGCCAAAGTTGTTGTCGCGCTCTCCCTGCTGTTATGGAGTTAAAAATCTTTTTTACGATGAAAATCCTTTTAGGATTTCACAAACAGACTAACTTGTAGGACCTCACCTCGTAAATCAATCAGATTATTGCACTGGTCAGTGCGTTTGAAATTAATTATCGTTAACGAATCAATATGACATCGCATATAGACAGGATTACTTGGATCCTCAATTATCAAAAATCCAAGTGGAGTTATTGGTGCAAATGAATATAAAATATATCCCTGCTGGGCTTGATTTGATCTTTCGAGATTTATTTGATAGCTTCCTTCGATAACATCACATACTAAATTCAATGCAATCACCGAGGATATATTGACGTTTTGAGGAGCAATATGCCTACAGCCTTCGTCTGGGTCAATATTATGTTTGAGGATTGTTGTTGTTTGCGGTTGGGGTATTTTTTCCATGCGTCGTGAATCCTTTTGAAACCATCATCGATGGCATCATTGAGAGATTTTTTAATCTTTGAGACTCTGTATCCTGGAAGCTTAAAATCTTGAATATCTTCTACGCGTATTATATATTTTGTTGCAAACTGTTCTTGTTTTAGGATTATCATGACCTAATATTTCTTGAATAATTGTTCAATGTTGTGTTTCCATATCTGCGATAATTTTGTTGCATGTTTCTACATTTTTGATGAATTCATCTCCTAGAGTATATTTAAATAAATCCTTCATTTTTTCAAATTCATGTTTTATTTCTGTGAAACGAGTGGTAATTGCATCTTTTAATGATATAAGCCATCGATCGTGTTCATTTTTAACTGGAATAAAAAAATATCTAATTTGATATATGCTTTAGTATAATCTATAGAAGCCATATGATAATCTTCATTATCAGAAATATAATCAGATTTTTTCTGTTCAGGTGGAAATTAACGGTTTCTTATCGAGGTGGTATTTCAAGCCAACCCAATATTGTCCTTATAGAACTCTGATAGATATCTACAACAAATCCGGGCGAGTTTATCTCAATCGCGGATTATAACGTCGGCTCGTGAACTGTTATAGCGATTTCTGATTCTTTTCCAGTAATTGATTTTATTCTGCCTTGTAATTCATCATTGATTAGTTCGATTTGGTAAGACCTTGATGGTAGCGAAACAACGTTCCAGTCTGGAGTTCCGTCTTCTTTATTTTTACTCGCAAACACCAAGAAATTATTCGGTTGTTGACCACCAAATGCTACCGACCTAATATTAGGCCAACTTTGATACACTCGTAACTTTGCTAACGCTATTTCTTTCACGGGAATCGCAGAAGCGAAATTCACACTGAATTCAGGAGCGGGTGAGGTTATTGATATCATACTTGTTTTCACTGGGGTCGGTATTTTCCGCTATTCGTTGAGGTAGTTCTTGCGATGTTGCCATTGTTATTGTTATTTGTATAGTTATTATCTTCTTCTAATTTTGACATCGCGGAATCATAAACACGTACCATCGCTGAAAACTTGCTATCTGATATTAATGTGTCATCGAGTGACGACGATATCATCGAGGATAACTGGGAGTATGCGGTTGACACAACATGAAATTTTTTTCGTAATCTTGCAGTTTGCGCTGACTACACGATGGGGGTTTTGAGTTTAGTTTGAAATTCTCTGACCTGATCATAGTGATACTGCTGTGATGACATTTTATTTTGAAAACACTAGTGTTTTTAAATAGATATCAATTTAGTTGTTTACTTAAATCCGCTACGAATTCCACATACCATGTTACTGAAACCCTTGCCAAATTATTATCAGTGGATGCTATTGTGAATTGTTCAATTGTTCCCTTTTGTCGATGATTGTTGATAAAGTATTGTTGACACCAGATGAACTCGTTGATTAAATATTAAATTGAGTTGGTGTCACTAGTGTTAATCGATAAATACCTTTGACGGCCGCGGTCATATTTAATATGTTAGTGGATGGTGTCCAGGTAAATGATCCGTATTAAATCGAGTACACGTTATTTATGATATTTTTTGTTCGTGAGGGATTTTTATTTTTTCAAGTTTTTCTATCATCCTCGGTTAATCATTTTTGATTTCCTCGATGATGTTTTTCATCTCATCGATACATTTTCTAATATCGGGGAGTTTTATATCGAGTTTATCAAATGGGACTCCAAGAAATTTATCTATAATGTTCTTACGAAAAGTTGAAAACTGTTTTACATGTTCTTCATATCTGGATTGAACTGTTGCAAATTCTAACATAGTTGTTTTTATCTCTGTGAGTTTCGGTGTGGTCAGCGGTAGGTTTCCAAGGAAATCTAATAGAGGTTTGTCAATATTGTCAATTATGCTTCTTTGTAATTCATAAAACTGATCGAATTTAGTTATATGGTCGTCGTATTCATCGCGTAGTTTTTTTAATGGTTCTAAATTGTTAATTCTATCCACAATAGTTTAAACAAGTACACCCAGTTTGAGTTTACCCTCCTTTGACAACAACGCGATAGTATCTTCTACTGCGCCGCGTTGTTTAAGTAAAATATCATGACGGGAAATATTACTAGTTTTCAATTTACCCTGACGATCTTGAAATACAACTATTTAATTGGGATTAACACTTGCTAAGTTCAACATCTTAGCTGTTTCATCTTCGATTATTTTTTTTATATCACCGGTTGCAGATATTTCCGCGGTGGATTTTTTCAGGCTTGATAGATATCTCCCCCAAATATCAATCATGTTATTCTATATTACATTCGTCTCTTTAAGTAATTCATTATTGTGTATTCGTAGACGACTATATAAGGCGATTCAGATGATGCTGAAAACGCCATTAACATTTCAAGAGCTTCTGCCCCACATGAGTTTTCAAGTAAACCCAGTATGGGTAACTCTGAATACCAAACAGGGACTGAATAATCCAACTTGGATATATACTCAATAAATCTTCCTTCTTTATAAGGAGGAAATCCATACGGGTCAAAATAAATGACACATTGTGGATGTATCACTTAAGCCGACCAATGTACTCCAGAATTATTGTTAAAACCGATATCAATTATATCGGTTTCAAAGATTTTTGGTTGTACCGGCAACTCATTTTCCCTGAATACACCTCGGAAATGTTTTATTGGGAGTTTCTTTACTACATCAATCGTGTTAAGATTGGACTTTTCAACTATGGGTTTTGGTGATATGTTAGCAGAAACGGGTTTATAAAACCACGCTGTTAGTTATTTCACTTGTTCGAATAAACTTCTCCAAATATCAATCATATTATTGTATATAATTTCTCTCTAAAAAGCGGTTAATATTCGTGTACGGTTTAACGTGGTGGTTTTCCCGATGATGAAATAGCGTTGAAGACATTCAATACTTCTATGCTGCATATTGGTGAGTCATTTATTTTTTGTGTTGGTAGCGTCGAATACCAGATAGGAAATTTTAAGTAGTTTATATAACGCGTAAATTCTTTAGGCGGCGCTTACCCATATGTATCGAAAAAAACAATTACACGCGGATCAATCGCGTATGCAACCCAGTGAGTTCCAGGTCTGGTGATGTTATCGAAAATAATAATACCAGTTTCAACGCTGTTTGGTTGCTGTGGTAATTGATTTTTCATAAAGACACCTCTAAAGTTTTTTATCGCTAGTTTTTTTAGCAGCATCGAGTAAATCGAAATTTGACATTGGAATTATTGTTGTTAATAAACTGTTCCTAGTCTCAGGCCCTTCCTGCTGCACCATGAATACGGAGTTTCTGGTAATCTTAGACCCTTTCCGTTTTTGTTTTTTTATTGTATCCTTGTCCGGTAGCTTTCTTTAGTGCCATCCCTGCAGCTGTACCAACGGCTCCTAGCGCGGTGGCTTTTGCTAGCGCAGGGTCCGCTGCCGCAATCAACGCTGGTAACGCAGCGAAAGGTGAGAATGTACCACCTGATTGTTTTATGTTCTTAATCGCAGCTGCAGAGAGAGTGATCTGAACACCTTTTTTATCTTTGAAAGCATCATTAAAGTGTTTTATCGGACGAGTTGTCAGCGACAATTTATTCTGACCACCAGACATCCGATTGTGTTCAGCGATATCGTGGTTCCACATTTTTTAGCTGATTCTGATTGCAATTTTTTAAGTTCACCAGGAGTTAATGTAACACTAACAACACTAAACGACATCCTATTAAAACTACTAGTAGTTTAAATGATAGAATGATCTAATTGCTACATATCTTCCCCTGGTGCATCGACTACTCTCATTTTCCCACCAACACCTTCAAGCAGCATTGATTTGTCGCTGAGAATGACATCATTTGCTCTGTAACCAACACCAGCAGGGGCAATAGTGGCTGTAAAGTATATGTAAACTACGGATTGTCTGGTTAAATCAAGATGTTCCAGCGAAAAGCAATAGATCTGATATATTTTTTTAAAATCCAACTGAGATATTTGTAGACCAGTGTCGACGTTTTAATCGTGACCCATAGATGACAACAGGCAATGATACGCGCTTGCAATATGGTATTCTGTGTAATTAAGTTGTACATTCTCATTTTTTTTAGCGAAACCTCAGTAACGCCTAATTGATTAAATATCATATGGCTGCGTGTTTGATCACCAAATCGCGCTGTATTTTGTAATACAATAAATATATGTGTGCCGAAGCAACGCCTTGTTTTGATGCCAATTGCCATGTGAAACAACCGTTAACAGTTGATTGATTAACGTCCGTTGTTGTTGTTAGCCAACTTAGTAACGATTTTCCTCCCTGGTTCATAAATGATAGTAATCGATCTTCTACTGTAATTGATGGGATCATTACTGGCATCCACAATGTTAGTTTTGTTAAAATAACCTTACCCGCAGCAACACCAGCACCATGCCAGATTGCATCATTATCAGTACCTTTTTGCACGAGTGCTTCTGTATGCTTCGCTCCATAGATAACTTTTCTAACATTTCTGCAGAATCCGAAAATATTATGCAGTGGAATTGCGCGTGAACGTAACGTTGCTACGCGTTTTGTAAACCCCATGTTGTAATTAGGAATAGTATCTATGACATCAAAATAACCACCTGGTCCCACATATCCGGCTGGTGCTAGATTAACTGCAGTAGCTGCTGATGACTTTACCCTAGAATACTGGATGTGTTCAGGGTGATCAGTAGTATCTTTAGAAAACATCATAGCCGGACCCGCTGATCTTGTATAATCATCAGAATATCTTGCCAACCCAATTATTGTAGTTGCAACATCAATATTACGTTCTATGGATTCGATCTCTTTTCCATCAATCAGATATCTTGCACTCTCAAATAGCGCCATGATACCATTATTAACAAAACCAACTCGAATATTTGGGTCATCTGCATATGGAGTATTAGCTGCAACATTTGTTACAAGTTCTCCTTCTACTTCAATAAATTCTTCACAAGGCAAAAATTATTTACTGGTATCTTAGACTTGAAGTTCAGTTCTTGATCGAATATCCGGTTGTACTGCATGATAGGAATATAATTGATAATCGTGTACAGAATCATCTTTGCGCACTGGGGCTTCCATATCAAACGCTGTATCAGGTGACCGTTTGAACATTTTATTATATATTCCTCGATCTAAATTATGATTTTGCTCGTGGTTTTCGTCGTGGTTTCAAGCCACTTCCCGCTATCATGTTTGCAATATTATTTATATGTGCCTCATATGCTTCATTGGCCAACGACGAAGTCGCCAACGATGCGTTATTTATTCTTTTGCTAACACTTGCAGGCATCACTTTCGTAGATTCTAACAGCAGTTTCAAAGTCATTGCTGGTTTCTTTTTTCGTCGAATTAACGACATTAGATTTTCCTTCTCGGCAGAAAACGCTTTCCCAGCAACATCTCAAACAGCGCTTATTCCTTTATTACGAAAAACAACAATTGCTTTAATCGATATTTGTTTTGCTAATGACGCTACTTTTGGAGCCATTCTTGAAAATAACCTTGCAATGGTATTGCCTAGACCATCACCATAGTACGCTCTGTAAACTGGCAATCGTGAGTTTACTACATAGACCATTGTTGGTTTATCGTGGTTGTAGTGTATGATCATCTAATTTAAATAATATTTATCTAATTAGTGATTTAATCACTGTGGTAAGCGTCCACTAGCTCGTCAATAAACTCTCTGTATACACAAATATCCATAATGCCACCCTCAAATAGTCGCATGCAGATATCAGCGGCTTCATTAATTATTTCCCGTGAGTTATTTCCAGCTCGTTTTCTTCCTACAAGAACCTCTAATCGTGATATATCCCCGAGAATATTACTAGGACAACGAACAAGACAACAAACCTGAAACGGAGTTTCTAACTCCACTTTGAGAAAAACCCTCCCCACTACTAAAACCAGTTTCATCCTGCGCATCATCTTCTTCGTCTCGATCAGATGATATATACAATGATTGATTATCAGACTCCAATAATCTCAAATCCGCATCATCATCATCAGGTGATGGTTGTTCTTTTAGGTGAGAAAGATATTTTCTTTGAAGGTTATTGTCGTTTTCTTGCAATCCGTGTGGTATATTTGTTTTTGCTTTTAGTTCTTCATATTGATCATACACTGTACCCACCGCATTAAGGTATCCAATGTATGATGTTTTGTATTGATCAATTTGACTTGTTTTAGTATTGATTTTGTAGAATAAATCAGCCCAATGTTGTACATTTTTAATATATTTGTATTGTTCTGGTTTCAGCATTTTTTTTCTGTTTCATAAGTCATAACAACAAGCGCAGGAATTTCTGTTAGCTTATTCTTATCAATTGCTGTAAACCCCTCCTCATTTAAACAATTGCGTAATTCATGTATTATTTTTTCATTTGTTTGTTTTTCGGATCAGTTGGGGACTTTTGTAATAACGCTGATGTTTTTTTTTCAGTTTCCCCTGCTATTTTTTCAAGCACAGGAAGGAGAGGCGTTTCTTTCTTTTTCCCTTTCTCGGGGACATCTCCCCATATGGATCTTTCAGTGGTTGATACGACACCCAAAGTTGCAGTTGTTATTGGTTTCAATAACTGCTCAGTGTCTATTATGAAGCCTGTCTTTAGCCCCTTTCTCGCTTGCAATTTCTCTCAAATGGAGTTCCGAAAGGAGATAATTTTTTTAATTGCGAAACCGTTCGCGTGCTAATCTAGTCCTTAGCGCTTCACCTACCATTATAAATTAATGTACGATCTAAGTGTAGTGACTTTGTCACCAGTGAAACATCCGTAGATTGCTTCACCTACCCAACTCACTACATCACTACCGCGTAGTCCATTGATAAAGTCACCATTGATTAAATTACCGTGCAATAGAATTTTGTTCTAGTTGAGTAAGCGCACATACCTGTTTCAGGTGAGTAAGTGCCATACCTGTCTGTTTCATACCTTGTATTATTCATGTATGTATAATATGTTTACAGTGTTGAGGCAATCAGAGGGGATTTTCATTTTGGCGGATAATCTCTCTTATTGTTTTGATCTTCGAATTAATTGTTCGTTTGATTGCATATTGCTGCCCCAATTCTTTTCCTATTTTTTCGACAACAGTGAATAACGGGACGAACTTATTGATTTCGTTACAGAATGCAAGGGAGTCATAAACAGCATGCTGAATTTTTTATAAAGGAATAAGACTTTGGTAACATATATTTATTACTTTGAGCATTATATTTAAAATCTTGACAATCAAAAAGAATCTGATCACAATTTAATTTATTTGACAATTTAATTCCTTGATTTTTCAAATTTAAAATTTTGGTTATGATCTCATTGATATTTTCAAAATTTATTTGTATAATATTGTATTATATTTCTAATACAAAAACAAAAAAATCTTTAATATTTGTCAAAAATAAACAATAGGCGATGATGAGCGATTATAATTCACTGGGTCCCTTATTTGGCCTTTGTGTCTTTCATAGGATTCTTTTTCTGTTGAGATGTTTTTCTCTTTGAGAGATTTTTTTCTCTTTGAGAGTAGCAGCAGAGAGCGCGAACCCTACAACTTTTTCCAGGCGTCGATTCGGCAAACCGAGGCTTCCTCGTAAATGCTTAATAGAAGCGTCGACGAGAAAAACTAAGGCTTCCTTAAAATTCTTAGCAATTTCATGGTAGAAAAAGCGTCGCAGTGGACGCCATGTGGTTGTCGCCCCCGTTGCTGCTAACGGGTTAACGATTCTTGTTTAAATTGCTAGCAATTTATGATTTCAAAAGCAGACTAATTTTTAAAACCTCACCTTGTAGATCAATCAAATTATTGGATTGGTCAGTGGGTTTGATATTAATTCTCGATAAAGAATCATTATGACACCGAACAACAGAGAGGGTGAATCAGACAACTTTGTAGAAACGTCGATTCGGCAATCTAAGGCTTCTACCAAATAGTAAAAAAAAAGCGTCGATTCGGTAAATTGAGGCCTTCCTCGATGACTTCGTCAACAACGCCATTGTCGTTGTTACTCACCCTCTCTGCTGCTATGAGTTAACTGAATATTTTTTACGGAATTCAGTAAATGATTTTATCAAGTCCCACACGATGTCGCGTCCGAGGATCTGATAAATTTATCGTCACAAATCCGTGTGGGATTGATTGAGCATGACTAAAGAAATTTCTAAATCGATAATGATCCATATCACCTCCACACCACGTTTGCCAAATATTTCTTAACGTATGCGTATCAACTCCGTTAAATACACATAGCATATTGATGTTATCTCTGATCACTTTAGGAATTTGTGTGTAACGTTGAGTGACATATATCACATCAGTGTTTTTATGTCTGCCTCTGGAAAATATCCTAGCAGGATTTTTTTGATTATCTAACATGATATCATCAAATACGACTAAATTGTTAATACTTCCATCGATATCATCAATGCTCGGTGCTTCTTCGATATCAGTAATAAATTCAATAATATCCTCATCGATTTGAAATTCTTCGAATTTTGATTCTGCTTTCTCGTTAAAATCCTTTAGCACTTCATAGCATCGTTGATCGTCTACACTTGGGGCAATCAAATATAACTTATTCCATTTCATCCATCTCGTTATTAAATTAAGTAACAATTGTGTCTTGCCGGATCCAGATGGTCCGATTATAATTGCGCGAATAGAGTTTGGTAACATTGCATGATGTTTAATAGGCTGCCGTCTTTTCGTAGCTGAAGAATCAATTACATTCATGCTGTTATATATAAATTATGGATTTATATTCTGTGAAATGTAAGGCGCGTACTGGCACAAATGACTTGACCACGATTACAACTAAAAATAACCGATCAGCGCTTTCTGGTAAATGTTTAACGTGTAGTACAAAGAAATTTAAATTTATTTCCACGAAACCTTTAAAACAAACGAGGAGGTGATATTGCAGCCAAGTTAGCAAAACTCCCTGGAACACCGTGGGCAAAGTATCCAGGAGAAAAACACCTTCCAAGATATAGCTACACGATTAGATATCAGACTCGATGAACAAAACCAACCCCGACGTGATGAAGAACCAATAAACGCTATTGATAAGGCACGTCATGCTCATGATGCTGCTTATAAAAGCAGCAATCTTCAACACAGACATCTCGCCGATGTGAAATTAATTCATGCATTAAATGCTATCCCTGATAAATCTTTCAAAGAAAAGTTGGCTTCGTGGTTGGTAAAATCAGCTTTGAAAGGCAAATCGATGATGGGCGCTGGTAATTAATAATATGGAATCTATTTATTATTCTCCAAAAGGATACTGGAGGTGTAACGCTGCAATCAATAAACTCGCCAACGCCGCAAAAGTGAAAAAGGCCACTCATGAATGGGTTAAAAGATTACCAGCTGTGATTACCGCACTGAATAATGAGATTACTAGAACAATCAACATGAAACCTATCAACGCGATTAAAAAGAAGTCTATACCTAAAATGGAAATTCTTCGAATTTCACAAAAAGATTTTTCTCGAAACACTAGCGTTTCCCAACCAATTCTTGGTAGTAATGTCACTGTTAGTTATTTATACGAACCAGGAGAGCTCGAAGGTGCCACAAAAAGGGCTACTGATCCTATTTGAAGTGTTAATGCACATAACATATCCGGCATAACACGATCTACGGGTAGACCAGCAATCTATAGACTGGATTCAACTGCCCCTCAACGAGGATTTACTCGACAACAACTAGTGATACCCGAGGATACTCAATTACCACCACGGGGTCTTAACTAGCACCTGATGCAAGAGGCATTGTGCTGGCACCCCGGCGTCTGTTGCACTCAAGACATGTTAGCATGACATTGTCTCTTGTATGACCAATACTGCTATTTTTTCTATCCACGGTAAATTGGCGAGAATCTTTATCCGACCAACACCAACTCATTACACAATTGCAACTCGCGCAGTGATTATTCTGTTGCTGTTTCAACTTCATAATTAATTCAACATCAATAAAAAATTCTGGTTTATTTTTTTTATCCTGTTGTTTATAACCAGAAAGTTTTTTTCTGATTATATCCTTGACAGAGTCAAGGCTGACAGTATCACTTGTTGCATTGTCATTATCAGTCAGGACAACTCTTCGAAGTTGATTTATTCTTCGTACTCTGGATACTGCGAGATAGACTAAATTCGACCATTCGATGCGATTATCCACCATCCCAACAATTGTATTTGATATAGTCAATCACTGTGAATAATGTATCGTTGCTGCGTAACCTAGCGTCCACGGGGAATTATTAGCAACTAATGCATCTTCAACGACGCTGATATCAACCAGCACAATGTAATTTAACACTAAATTCTGTTTTTCACTCTGTCCTGGAATATCAACTTCGATATTCTGCTTTCGTGTATCCGAAGTCCTATAACACAACGGTACTGGAAGTGTTGCAAATTTTTCTTTATGCGTTTCAAACAACTTCATCTGAAGTGTGTCTCGGACTATTTTTCTACTTGCTACTATCAAATCGACTGGTCTCCACGTTTCCCAAAAATCATTCATTAGAGTTTCTGAAATTATTTCACGCGCTATTTCACACTGGATTTTATCCGGATGTAATCTAATTAGCGATTTGAATTCTCGTAATTGTTCATCAAGTGATCTATAATCAGTGTTAATTTCTTCATAATAGTCTACAAAACTCTTTAGCCATTAGTGTGGGGATGCACCGACAAATCATGGTGGTTGGCCGTGATCACCGCACATGATGACTTTTGTATTTTTCTATAACAACCACTCAAGAAATGTTTGTAATACTTTCAACGATACTGTGCATATTTCATCCCAAATTATGATTTCAGGATTGAATTTATCGCCCATCCGATCAGGAGTCCATTCATCGCCTTTCCATCGAAAGAAACTAAGATAAGTACAGGCATTTACCTCTCGTTGTTTCATCTCTCTGGCGAGTCTGTGAGTTGGTGTTAGTACAATCATGTTTGATGCGTGAAAATCCGTAGGATTTTTCCTACGAAATAATTCAATTGCACGAGTTGTCTTTCCTGACCCACCACAACTGTTTAAATAAACTGTCTTGTATCTAAATATTGGATCAGATACCGGTGGTGCATTAGAAAAATCTGATTGAATCTCATCACACTTTAAGTTTTTTTCATGCATGGTAACATCTGCCGATTCACAATACTCGTGTAGCGTTTCCTTTTTAAATCTCCAACATCCCCAATTTGCCTCCGGATCTGTGAATTTAGCTACATCTGATCTATATTTCTCGTGGATATACATAGAATCAGTGGCTACTCTGACCGCGGTATTAGGAAATCTATTTATTATCGAAAATAAATTGATAGAAGCATAAGCTAGCATAGAACTTCTCAAATGCGTATATTGTTTACTATATCCATCACAATAGGTAACAATTGTACCTAATCGTCTTCCATCGGATAGGAAAGCGTCTTTACGATTTACAAGTTTTCCCTGTTTCGTTAAATCCGTTACAATAAAATCGTATTCAGTGACGTCTATGATCAACCGCGAAGAATATTTTGCATTGTCGTATCTTCCACCCTGGGTAAATTTACCGATTATTCTTCGTCCAAAATCTTTTGCTTGTTCTTTTTTAATTTCAAATAACTCCTTAGACCAATTCATGATTTGTTCTTCATTGAAATCTGGAAACGTCTTTCTGAGCTCGATAGCATATGATAGCTTCGGAAACAATCAACGATATCAGCATACTGCAATAAATCATATATCGTAGTAACACTATTGGCATCCACGCCTTTTCAGATATATGTCTACCAAGCCAAACATAACTATACGGATGTAACCCTGTAGCGAATTCGAATGATATCACACGAGCGAATCCAGTTAAATCAAAATCAGGCAATGGACCATTATTCGCAACACGAGTCATTTCATGCGTGGGGTGTCCAAATCGTTTAAAATAGTTACTACATTCTCCGTACCCGAGAAAACTTCCAGGATAACACGAGGATATATCAATTGAAATCATACCGTCACGATGGTATTTTGTATTCCACAGCCCTCCATGGAAATATTCGATGCAGCTCAATTTAGCATCTTCGAGAAAATCACTTCATGTTGGACGCCATGAGTTTTTTTCTCTTGCAAAGTGAGCTACCACTGATGGAATAGTAAAACTATCCGTTAATAGTTTTTCCGTTGGATTTTCCGGTGAAAAATCATTAGCGATTTTTCTCATTCTAGTATCTAACTCTTCAACGCGATAGAATTCACCATTTGGTCTTACAAATTGATCAAATCCTGATTCGGAATCAGCACTAAATTGTAACCACACTGACACAGGATCATCTTTACACAACGCATGAATAGCATCAAATAATTTCTCTTCATAGAAAACATCCCTGAGGAATTCTTCAGGGATATATCTCACGGATCTATCTCGTGGAAATATTTTTACTGCAGGTGTCCACGCGTGTTAGTTATGATCAATAATTTGTATTGGCGCTCCTTGTGATTGATATTTCGGTTCGTGTAATACTTCTCCGGTTTTTGTCGTTATTGATATTGGAAATCTTAATAATGTTTCTAACTTAGCTATATCCTGAATTGTTGCCCCATGCTGTTTCACTGTCAATTCCCATTCATTAATTTTTTGCGTCTTAGATCAGTCAATTTGTTTCCCCGGGATGCATTTGTGAAGTGTTCTAATATTCGTTCTGCAACACAATTCAACGACGAAGAATATTTCATTGGTACTAGTTTTGCAATATCGGGTTTATCATTTAGCGGATATATCCCATAAACAACTGCTGTTACAGGATAATATCTCTCGTAATACTGTCAATCAATTCCAGTCAGATTTCCTGGTTTGCAATCTCGACTCACAATGATAGTTTTTTTATCCTGAAGAATTGGTTCAAATAAATTTACTGATAATCCATTCTCCTTCTTGTTGGATAATGAATTTTATTCCGAAAAAATACTTTCCCTCGTCAAATTGTGAAATTATCTCAGCTGCTCTTTCGTCGTTCATGCTAGCATCGATGACATTTTCGATGTTATGGATAATTCGAAATGTCGACCAAGTATGAGATGCACCGTCGTGGTAAAATTCATTAAAACAATTACGAATTTTACCCAATATGGTTCTATCATCTATTAGATGCTTTGGTATATCATAGACTCTATCTAAATTGAATTTAGCATGTTTCCAAGGCGTAATTTTTGATAATCTCTCGAATTCTTCCATGTTATAATTAAAACAAGTATTTAAATAAAGATTTTTTTATATAATGAATCACTGCAAATGGCTTATGACTGGATCAACAACCCCGTGTAACAAATCATGTAGAGGCGAATTCTGTGGGCACCATTTACAGATCGTTCGCCTCGGGTCTAAAGGCCCAACCCCTTGCTTAATTTGTCACGTTGGGGTCAGGGGGAAATCGCAATTATGTCTCAATTGTGGCGGCAAACGATACAGAGAACTAAAACGCTACTATGACAAACGAATCATTGACGACAACGTCAACGTCATAAAGACCCCACAAGATTACATTCAAAGACTTATAATTAAAGCAAATAATACATTAGAAAAATAGTATTATGAGGCCGGTAGATGTACAGCCTCAGTACGAAAAGTAGCAGAGGGAATTTATCAAAACGTTTCTGTGGATTAAGGGAAATAATTCGTTTAGGTATATCAGAGAGTACGAAGTTATGTTATCACGTGATTGTACTGGTTTTTCCCACTGTTTGTAAACAAATCAAAATAAACTCACTGATGGCCACCAATAGCCTATAAACTCACTGATGGCCACCACTAGTCTATAAACTCACTGATAATACTATATTGTTTCTTAATTGATGTTTTACATGAACGCAGTCTTTAACATTGAGTGAACTACACATACAGACTTAACAGACAATGTATATGGCTGACCTAGATTTGGAACGTGATCGTATTTCATTGACGCGGGACACGCGTGACTGTGAGCCGATCTGTTAGATACCATAAACCCGTCTTGTGTGATTTATTAGACTTATAAGTGAACGTTTATGCAAACGTGAAATTATCTGTTTGTAAACAAATCAAACACAGAGAAGAAGTTGTCATTGTTGTGGTTAAGGCGGTTTCGAATGGCATATAAACGTTAATAAAGGTACTGATATATATGTTTCAATGAATTGATAAATAGTACAGCCACTGTAGTGTAAAATACTCAATTCTTTCTCTTTATTACTCATACGCTACGTTGAATCTTCGATTTTTAATTTCAGATGAATATTTACAACATATATATGTTAAAACCTATCATTCTCACAGACGCGAACAGTGGTCTAACGGTATCGTATTTGGCTTGTGCACCCAGACAAAGTGTTCGCGCCCCGTAGCAGACAAATTGTCTGATGGTGAAACGATAGATGTTTTTTTCTATTTAATTGAGGGGTGAGAGGGCTACCCCTCTGTGTACATTCACATTAACATGCAATCCATGCTATCATGTTTACGGTGGCGTGGGTTGTCGTTTTTACAACTTATGCAACCATGAATTTGATTTGAATGTTGATGTGAATGTAAACATACATGCCCGAACGTCCATAAAGTGAACGTTAAAATAAATAACAACCATGGATGTAATTAGCTCTCCGTCACATTTGGGTAGCCCCGTAGTGGTGTTCAAAATAAATTACCGGCCAAAAGAAATGGTCATAGGTTCAAATCGAAATCGAAGATTAAAAATCGAAGAAAGAACCCTATGAAAGACACAGCGGCCTATATCAAGGTGGCCAAATGACTGACAATCGCTCATCATGGTTGTTATTTTTTTTTTAAAAATATATTTATTTTTATATATAGAGAATGAATTTTGAAAATATTTTTGAAAAATATATTTATATTTATATACAGAATGAATTCTGAATTTATTTTTAAAAACTATATTTATATTTATATACAGAATGAATTCTGAAATATTAACCGCTTATTTATTTTTGAAAAATATATTTATATTTATATACAGAATGAATTCTGAAAATATATTTATAACAGAATGAATTCTGCATTTATTTTTGAAAAATATATTATATTTATATACAGAATGAATTCTGAAAATATTATCCGCTCATTTATTTTTGAAAAATATTTTTATATACAGAATGAATTCTGCATTTAGTTTTGAAAAATATATTTATATTTATATACAGAATGAATTCTGCATTTCTTTTTAAAAAAATATATTTATATACAGAATGAATTCTGCATTTATTTTTGAAAATATATTTATATACAGAATGAATTCTGCATTTAGTTTGAAAAATATATTTATATTTATGAATTCTGAAAATATTAACGGCTCATTTATTTTTGAAAAGTATATTTATATACAGAATGAATTCTGCATTTATTTTTAAAAAATATATTTATACACAGAATGAATTTTTAAAATATTAACCGCTCATTTATTTTTGAAAAATATATTTATATTTATATACAGAATGAATTCTGAAAATATTATAGTATAGAGAATAGTATATTTTGAAAAATATATTTATTTTTATATACAGAATGAATTCTGAAAATATTAACCGCTCATTTATTTTTGAAAAATATATTTATATTTATGAATTCTGAAAATATTAACCGCTCTCTGCATTTATTTTTGAAAAATATATTTATTTTTATATACAGAATGAATTTTGAAAATATTAACCGCTCATTTATTTTTGAAAAATATATTTATATTTATGAATTCTAAAATCATTAACGGCTCATTTATTTTTGAAAAGTATATTTATATACAGAATGAATTCTGAAAATATTACCCGCTTATTTATTTTTGAAAAATATATTTATTTTCATAATTGTAATTACAATTAGAGGTATAATAATTATATACAAAATGAATTCTGAAAATATTAACCGTATTATAAATGAAATAAATAAATTAAAAGAATCAAAGAATTCAATTATCGTAGGGTTTGGATTCTGATCAAATTTTGTCAGACTTTGAAGACATAAATCTTGCACAAATAAATAATAAATATACGCTTTCGAAAACATATTTTCTGACAAAGCAGATACAGAACTCTATCCGTGAGAGTTTAGTTTATCATGAAGATGCTAGTGTGTTTGTACCATTATGTACGGTCGTAGAAGCTGATAGAAAACAATTAGGGGCCGAATATAAACAAAAAAAAACTAATTAATTCCAAGGCAAAACAGATAAAAAATCTAATTGAGCAAGCTGAGAATTCCTCTCTGTTGTATAACGCGGTCTAGGTAAGTTTCTATACCATGAATATAGTAAAACTATTCTTTTATTTTTTCACTGCACCATCAAGGATGGTGGGATAGTTTTTGTGACCAAAATGGTTGTGTTTTTTTAACCAAATTGGTAATTCAAGAATTCATTGAAAATTGTAAAACAATTTTTCATCTGCAATTGAAATTGTTTGCAATTTAACAATAATGATACTCTTTCAATATGATAGGACAATCCATAACTACTCGAAACGCGAAAGAGAGATTATCCGCGCTTAATAAACTCATCTCAGTTCGTGATAGTGTCCGTGAAAAATTACAACAACGACAGCTCCTTCAGACTGATTTTACAGAAAGCTCTGAACAACTTTTTTCCCCTATAACTACAACAAAGAAACAGATAGTGTCAACAATCTCTGAACAAGGAAAAAAACAAGAAGAGACTTTTCTCCTTGTGTTAGATAAAATAGCAAAAAGAACTAAAGAAACAACAAAATCTTTACAATCACTTCCTCAGGATATATCAAATAAATACGAAGAATTTCAAGTACAGCAACCACTAGTTAGTGGACCACCTAAATCAATACAATTAGCGGATATATTTACCGATAGCGCTTAAAAACAAATTCTCAATGAGAATATAGACAATTTAAGAGAATTTGCTGCTAACAGCTATGATTCACAAGAGAAGTTTTTCACGGACAATTATACGGATTATAGAATGTCACATAATGAATGATGCTGATATAGTGTATGAAATAAATACTGGGAGTTTAGATAGAAGGATGAAGGAATACAGAAACTTCAAGAGAAAATTTCAACTCCAAATAAGACACAAAAACAAGACCCATACGATGAGAAGGAATTTTCCCAGAGAGAGACTCTGGGGAGTGGAATTTCAGGTAGTGGTCTAGTAGTGGTCTAGTTGGAAACGCTAGCGTTTCATGTCCTGGTAATGTTCTCAGTGATATATCACGATTAGACGTTCTCATCGGAGGGAAACGAGCTGGAAATAACTCACCGGAAATAATTAATGAAGCAGCTGATATCTGTAGACGGTTATTTCAAGGTGGTATCATGGATATCAGCTCATATCGAGATTTCATTGAGGAGTTAGCGGAAAGTGGGTATCATAGTGACTGAAATGATCAATTCAACGCTAGTTGTTTATAATTAATAAGAATGATCATACACTACAATCATGATAAACCAACTAGCGTGTATGTGTTAAACTCATGATTGCCAAAATACCACGCATACTATGGAGATGGTCTCGGTGATATCATTTTAGGATTATTTTCAAGAATGGCAACAAAAGTAGCACCGCTAGCAAAACAGCTATCAATGAAAGCCATTGATGTTATTCGTGATAAGGGTGTTAGTGCTGTTAGTGATCTTGCCGGGAAGGCATTTTCACCCGCAAAGGATAAAATAACAGCGTCAGTTCGAAGGAAATCAAACCGTTACCATCTACTGCAGTTATGCCTGCAAGTGTTAGTAAAAAAATAAATACCGCAGTAGATGAAAAACTAGCGCTGATGGCAAAGCCATTATTGGCATCCGAAGAGAATATAACAGCAAATATGATAGCAGGAAGTGGTTTAAACAAACGTCACCGACGTCGGTGAAATCATTTTCACCCGCAATTTAGATCAATGGACATATAATAAAATGTTCAAAAAGTCAACTGAACCAGCCTTTGATATGGACGCCCCAGTACTTAAAGATGATTCTGTACGCGAGTATCAATATTATTCTTATCACATAGTACAAGAAAATATTCGGTCACGAATTGAACTTCAAGTTCATGATACCAGTAAATACTTTTTGCCTTGTGAAGCATTCATTGAAGTCCGGGGTGAACTGGTAACATATGTTGTAGCTAATACACCATACGGTGCTGATGTTCTAGTCGGTTTTGTCAATAATGGTTTTATGGCGTTATTCGAAAGTGCTAAATATCTCATTGATGGAAAAGAAATTGAGTCGATAAAACGTGATGTTGATGTAGCAACAACAATAATAGGGCTAGCGACATATTCTGATGATTATACAAGATCAGCGGGTCCATCAATGATGTTTGCAAAAGATATTACTGATCGCGCTGGGAGAAATCCATTTATTATAAGACGACCAAAGAAGGTTACGGCTGCTGCTGATGATGCTGATGTTGAGCGCATTCTAATAAATAATGACCCCGATTACAACCTTAGAGCTGCAACACACGCATCAATGTTGCAGGGGAAACGTCGACGATTTTCATGCACTATTCCACTGCATCATATTTTTGGATTCTGCAGAAACGTCAGAAAAGTTATTTATGGAGCGAAACATACTATAGCGATTACAGGAAAGGGTACTGATAATAGTGCAATTTGGCGCGTTGGCGGTGCTGCTGGTAAAGTTGTTTTAACAAAACTGTCATTGTGGATGCCAGTGCTAACTCCGTCGTTGTCAACAGAAGAACGATTACTATCATTCATGGATCAAGGAGGAAAATTATTGCTGAGTTGGTTATCAGTGTCCACAGATTCCATCTAATATCGATGGTGTATTTACATGGCACTTGGCAGCACGACAAGGTATTTCAGCTCCGCGTCAAATATTTGTTGCGCTACAGGACACTACACGATTAAATAATCAAGAACGTTCCCACATGATATTTGATCGATTAGGCGTTAGTGAAGTCTCATTGAGAATAAATGGACAGCAAGAACCATCTGAGGAAATACAACTTGATTATGAAAACAATCATATTGCACGAGTTTATCATAACTTGTTGTCGTATATGGGACACGATCAAAATGTTGATACTGGTCTACAAATATCACAATTGGATTTTAAAAATCTATATCCGATCTATTACTTTTCGTTGGAACATCTTGATTTAACAAGACAGTCTGTCTTTGATATACACTTCCGAGCTCGAGTAGAACAAGGCGCTATTGCTAAATACAGAGCAGTTGCTGTCATTCTCAGTGATAAATCAATGTTACTCGAAGTTGTTGGCGGACGAATGAGAATGGTAGATGCACCAGTGGAAATTCTATCGCAATTAGATCCATCTGTATTGGTATAAATGTCGTATAGTAATATTAGTGTAACGTTGACACCTGTTCAACTCAAGAAATTGCAATCCAAATCAGCTAAGCAATGTGGAACCACAATAACGCTGAAACCTAATCAAATGAATGAAGGTGCAAATAAATTATCGCTGACAACTCGTCAAGTGAAACATTTCAATGATGCACTTGTAGCAAAACTAGGTGTTCAGATTACTCTTTCTGCTTAAGCGATCAGCAACATGATATTCCCGTTGTTAGCTGCAATTCCAGCTTTGATTGCAGCAGCAGCCCCAGCGGTGGCTAAAGCGGCAGCGATAGGAACCGTTGGTACCGCGGCAGGGATGGCACTACAGAAAGCAATTGGGAAGAGATATAAAAAAAGGGAAAGGGTCTAAGACTACCAGGAACCCCGTATTCATGGTACAGCGGAAAAGGTCTGAGAATCCCAGGAACAGTCTACTAGTTCCGTTGTCTAATTTTGATTTACTCGATGCTACTAAAAAATTGGCCATAAAAAAACTTCAGAGGTGTCTTTATGAAAGATCAAATGCCGACACAACCAAACAGTGTTGAAACCGGTATCATTAATCTCGATAACAGCACCGGACCTGGAACTCACTGGGTTGCATACGCTATTGATCGACGTGGGATTGTTTATTTCGATTCATATGTATTAGCGCCACCGAAGAAATTTATGCGTTATATAAACCGCTTAAAGACTCCTCACAAAGTGAAGCGTTGGTATTCCACGCTACCAACACAACAAATAAATGATTCACCAATATGCGGCAGCGAAGTATTAAATGCCCTTGACGCTATTTCAACATCTGGAAAACCACCACATGTTTTCGTAAATGAATACACTAGTAATCACTGGAAATCGAAAAGATTTTAGAGAGAGAGATGTATAAAATAACATGATTGATATTTGGGGGAGATCTTTATCAACGCTAAAGAAACCAACCACAGAAATAACTGCAACCGGTGATATAAAGAGAATAATCGAAGATAAAATAGCTGAGACGTTGAATCTAGCAAGTGTTGATCTCGGGGAAATTGTTGTATTTCAAGATCGTCAGGGTAAATTGAAAACTAGTAATGTGTCGTTGGATGATATTTTGGTTAAACAACGAAACGCAATCAAGGATACTATCGTGTTATTTTCCGATCAGGGTAAACTCAAACCGGGTGTACTTTTTTCGACTATTACAGATAGATTAAAAACTCTCAACGATGAGTTAAAAAATTCTGTGTTGGAACTAGCAACACTTCAATCTAGAATTGAAGATAACGGAAAACAGTTTTCAAATTTTTGTAAAAACATCGTAGATAAATTTATTGGAACCACGTTGGATAAAAACTTCCTGATATTAAAAAATCCATCGATGAGACGAAAAACTTCATCGAAGCAATAAAAGATGATTTTCCGAGGATGATAAGAATCATTGAAAAAATAAAAATTCCTCATGAGAAAACCAACAACGTAGTATACACGATCCAACACGGATCATTTGCGTGGACTCCTAAAGACAATATACTACGTATCACTGCAACCGTTAAATGTATTTATCGATTAACACTAGTGACACCGACTCAATTTAATATATCATCGTCAAGTTCATCCGGGGTCAACAATAAGATTTCAACGATCATTGACAAGGATACAACTGAAAAGTTCACGATAACATCTACTGATAAAAATTTGGTTAGGGTTTCAGCAACGTGGTATTTGGAATTTGTAGCGGATTTAAGTAAATAACGGTTTCAATTGAAATCGTAAACTGATTTGGGAATAAAATGACATCACTGTTGACTTCGTCATCTACGGTACCTTCGGTATCTTAATATCGCTATGATCAGAGGGTTTCGCGACTGTACTATGGCACGGGGTAAAGGAACTTACCCCAACACACTACCATATCACCCAAGACAAAGAAATTATAAACAATTTCACAGCAATGAATAATGATTTTTCACTGTTGTTGGTATCCCTCAAATCCAGTAATCTCACCCGAGATGAATTTATCAGTGTCATAGAAAAGTGTAACTATCCTCAAACATAATATTGACCCAGACGGTGGCGGCAGGCATATCGCTCCTCAAAATGTGAATATATCCTCAGTGATTGCGCTCAATTTAGTATGTGATGTTATCGAAGTAAGCTATCAAATAAATCTCGAACGATCAAATCAAGCTCAGCAGGGATATATTTTGTACTCATTTGCACCAACAGCTCCTCCAGGATTTCTAATTATTGAGTCTCCGGTTAATCCAGTCTATATGCGGTGTCATAATGATTCGCTAACGAGAATTCATTTCAAACTCACTGACCAGTCTAATAAACTAATTGATCTACAAAATGAAGTTTTGCAAATTAGTCTGTTTGTGAAATCCTGAAAGGATTTTCATCGTAAATTACTTGGAAAATTTTCGATTTTTCATTTCAAAGGATTTTCAATCATAAATGATTTTCATCGTAAACAATTTTCAGTTAACTCATAGCAGCAGAGAGGGTGAGTGACAACGACAGTGGGTCGTTGACGAAGTCATCGAGGAAGGCCTCAATTTACCGAATCGACGCTTTTTTCACTATTTGGTAGAAGCCTTAGATTGCCGAATCGACGTCTCTACAAAGTTGTCTGATTCACCCTCTCTGCTGCTCACCGCGTATAGACTGGATTAGTTGGATCCTCAATAAGTAGAAATCCTGGAGGAGCCGTTGGTGCAAATGAGTATAAAATATATCCCTGCTGAGCTTGATTTGATCGTTTAAGATTTATTTGATAAATGCCTTCGATGACATCACACACTAAATTCAATGCAATCACAGAGGATATATTCACATTTTTAGGAGCGATATGCCTACCACCGCCATCTGGGTCGTTATTATGTTTAAGGATATTTATTTGTGGTTGTAATATTTTTTTAATCCATGCATCCTGCATCTTTACAAAACCAACATAGAGGGATTTGTCAAGTTTTTCCCCTAGTTCAGTGTTATATCCGGATAATTTAAAGTCCGATTCTAATGTTTCAAACTTTTGATCTCTAAAAGCAGGGTAATGGGGATGTTGAGGATTGATCATTTCTGTCTTATATTTTTTTATAAACTCTTCTCGCGTTTTAGGGTTGCCATCGTCTCATGCATCCCTGACAATATTTTGATTAAATCGGAACATATAATTGATAATTTTATTACCCGTTTTTACGACATCTTTAAATTCATCTTTGGTTAGAGTACCAGACCTTGAGGGTATTAACAACATCGCAAGATCTTTTTCATCGCCGTAAAATTTTTCTCAATTTCTTCTTGTCGGGTTATATAATATATAAGATTATTATCTTTTAGCGCATCGAAAAAATCTGATTTTGCATAATCTCTACAACTTCTTCCTGGATAAGACATTTCACCGTAGGCAACAGAGTAAATTCCTTGTGATTGTAACGGTGATGGTATATCAATGGGTTTTTGTCTCCGAGGTGGGGTTTCAGGCCATCCTAACAATGTTCTTATCGAGCTGTTATATATATCTACGACATAAATAGGTGAGTTGATCTCAATGGCAGATGATAGCGTCGGTTTGTGAACCGTTATAGCAATTTTCGATTCTGTTCCAGTAATGGATTTAATTCTGCGTTGAAATTCAGCATTGATTTGTTCAATTTGGTATGACCCAGATGGCAATAAAACAACGTTCCAGTCTGGAGTTACATCGGGTTTATTCTTATTCGCGAACACCAAAAATTATTCGGTTGCTGACCACCAAATGCTACTGATCTGATATTAGGCCAACTGTGATATACTCGTAGTTTTGCCAGTGCTATCTCCGTAACAGGAATTGGGGTCGCGAAATTCACACTAAGTTCAGGGTTTGTTGATGTTACTGATATCATACTTGTTCTCAACGGGGTTGTGTTCTCCGCTATTCGTTGAAGTAGCTCTTGCGGTGTTGTCATTATTGTTATTATCCTGCTCTAATATCGCGGAATCATAAATACGTACCATCTCGGAAAACTTGCTATCTGATATTAATATATCATCGGACGACGAGGAAATCATCGAGGATAATTGCGAGTACGCAGTTGATACGACGTGAAATTTGATTATGTAATCATGCAGTTTACGTTGGCTACACGATGATAATTTTTTTCTTATCCCGGTTAATATACCCGCGATTGTAGCCATCGCAAAAATTCAAATTGGAACAACGACCGCAGCAATCATGGTAACAGATGCTAGTATTATTCCGGCTCCGGTGATTACATCACTTACCGAGTACACGGTAGCATCAACCGCGGTGATTCTTCGTCGGTATTTTTTTTATTTTTGTTTGATACTATTCAGTGAGCGTTTTGATTCTAGTTTGAAACTCTCTGACCTAATCATAGCGTTACTGCTGCGACGTTGTCATTTTATTTTTAAATCGTTTACGTTTTCAATTAAGTTATTTACTCAAATCCGCTACAAACTCTACATACCATGTTACTGAAACCCTAGCTAAATTCGTATCAGTTGATGATATATTAAATTGAGTCGGGGTCACTAGTGTTAATCGATTAATACCTTTAACGGCCGCAGTGATATGTAAAATGTTGTTTGTAGGAGTCCACACAAATGATCCGTATTGAATCGTGTATACTACATTGTTGGTTTTCGCATGAGGAATGTTCGTTTTTTCAATGACGCTTATTATCCTCGTTGCATCGTTTTTAATTGACTCGATGAAGCTTTTCATCTCATCGATGGATTTTTTTTACGTCTGGGAGTTTTATGTCAATTTTATTCAACGAGGTTGTACAAAATTTGTCAGTGATATTTTTACGAAATGATGTAAACTTTTCAACGTGTTTTTCATATTCGGATTGAAGTGTTGCTAGTTCCAACATAGAAGATTTATCTCTGTGAGTTTTGGTGTGGTCACTGGTGGATTACCAAAAAATTCTACTACGGGTTTATCAATGTTGTCTACGATGGATGCTTGTAATTCAGTAAACTTATTAAATGCAACTATATGATCGTTGCATTCATCGCGTAGAGATTTTAATGGTTCTAAATCGCTAATTCGTTTCGCAATAGTTTATATAAGTACATCTGGTTTGAGTTTACAATGATCGGAAAATACCGCGATGGACCCTTAGGATGCGTCTCGTCGTTTAACTAAAATATCATCAAGGGAAATATTAGTGGTTTTCAATTAACCCTGATGATCTTAAAATACAACCATTTCATTGGGATCAACACTTGCTACGTTCAACGTTTCAGCTATTTCATCTTCGATGAATTTTTTAATATCACCGGTTGCAGTGCTATCGGCACCGGGTTTCTTCGACAGTAATAAAGGTCGTCCCCAAATAACAATCATGTTATTGTAAAAATCTTTCTCTCTCTAAAAAGCGATTGCTAGTGTATTCATTTACGACTCGTTGAGGTGATTTCCCTTGGTTGGATGAAATAGCGTCAAGTACATTTAATACTACGTTGCCGCATATTGGTGGGTCAATCATCGTTTGTTGTTGGTAGCGTTGAATACCAACGAAGAGTTTTTAAGTTGTATATATAGTTCATAAATTTTCTCGGCGGCGCTAATCCATATAAATCGGAATAGACGATTGCACGTGGATCAATCGCGTATGCAACCCAATGGGTTCCAGGTCCGGTGCTGTTATCGAGATTAATAATACCGGTTTCAACGATGTTCGGTTGTGTCGGCAACTGATCTTTCATAAAGACACCACTGAAGTTTTTAATCGTGAGTTTTTAGCAGCATCAATTAAATCAAAATTGGACATCGGAATCAATAAACTGGTCCTAGTCTCAGGCCTTTTGTGCTGTACCATGAATACGGGGTTCCCGGTAGTCTTAGACCTTTTCCCGTTTTTTATACGCTTTCTCGGTAACTTTCTTTAGTGCCATTCCTGCCGAGGTACCAACGGCCCCTAACGACGCCGCTTTAGCCACCGCTGGGACCGCTGACACAATCAACGCTGGAATCGCAGCTAACAGTGGGAATACACCGCCGGTTTTTATCATGTTTTTAATAGCAGCTGCAGAAAGAGAGATCTAAACACCCTTTCGTTCTTTGAGCGCGTTATTGAAATGTTTAATCTGACGAGTTGTCAACGACAACTTATTCGACCCTCCAGTCATCTGATTGGGTTTTAGCGTTATTGTGGTTCCGCAATTTTTAGCTGCTTCGGATTGCAATTTCTTGATTTGACCAGGAGTCAATGTAAAACTGATAACACTTTTTGACATTGTACAATAACAAATTGATCTAATTGTTACATATTTTCCACTGGCGCATCAATAACTTTCATTTGTCCACCAACACCTTGGCGTAGCATTGATTTATCACTGAGAATGACAGCAACCGCTCTGTAATTAACACCAGCAGGGTTTACACGAGCTCTAAAGTGTATATCAACGACGGATTGTCTTGTTAAGTCAAGATGTTCCAGCGAAAAGTAATAAATCGGATACAGATTTTTAAAATCCAACTGTGATATTTGCAGGCCGGTATCTACATTTTGATCGTGTCCCCTGTATGATAACAAACGGTGATACACACGTGCGATATGATTTTCACCGTAATTAAGTTGTATGTCCTCGGATGGTTCCTGCTGTCCGTTTATTCTCAGTGAGACATCACTAACACATAATTGATCAAATATCATATGACTGCGTTCTTGATGGTTTGTTCGCGTTCTATCCTGTAGCGCAATAAATATATGACGCGGACTGAAACACCTTGTTGCGCTGCCAGGTGCCACGTAAATGTATCAACATTAGACTCATGAGCATCTGTTGTTGTTGATAGCCAACTTAGCAGTGAATTTCCTCCTTGAATCATAAAAGATAGTAATATTCCTTCTGTTGCGATTGATGGAGTCAATACTGGCATCCACAGTGATAGTTTTGTTAAAATGACTTTACCGGCAGGAACACCAGTACCATGCCAGATTGCATCATTGTCATTTCCTTTTCTCACGAGTGCTACTGTATGCTTCGCTCCATAGATAACTTTTCGGACGTTTCTACAAAATCCAAATATATGATGCAGTAGAATTGCGCATGAAAGTCGTCGACGTTGTCCCTGCAACGTTATTACGCGTGTTGCAAATCCTAAGTTGTAATCGGCAATAACGCTTCCGAGAATATCAAAGACACCAGCTGGCCTACCTCTGTGTTCAGGGGTGTCGGGCTGGTCTGGTGCGGTATCTCGCGCTCAATAGATTCAATTTCTTTTCCGTCAATAAGATATCTTGCGCTTTCAAATAACGCCATTATACCGTTATTAACAAAACCCACTTGGATAGTTGGGTTATCATCATACGGAGCATTATTGTCTCGTATAAGCTCACCTTCTACTTCAATAAATGCTTCACATGGTAGAAAGTATTTACTGGTATCATGGACTTGAAGTCCAATTCTTGATCGAAGATCGGGTTGTACTGCGTGATATGAATAATACTGATAATCGCGTACGGAATCATCTTTAAGTACTGGGGCATCCACATCAAACGCTGTATCAGGTGCCTGTTTGAACATTTTATTATATTTTTGTCGGTCTAAGATTTCGTCGTTGACCACGACGTGGCCTCTTTAAGCCGCTTCCCGCTATCATATTTGCGGTTATATTATCCTGATCACTTGCGGTCAAGGAAGTTGCCAGTGACGGAGTCACCGATAAAATCATTGATGCTAGTTTTTGATCTACTGCGTCATTGATTATTTTACTTACACTTGCAGGCATCTCCGCTGTAGACGGTAACGGCACCGGTTTCTTTCGCCGTATAATCGTGTTATCACCAAGAACATTACCAGGACAACTACCCGGCAGAACGCCGGGACTACTACATGATATCCCACTCCCAGAGTAGAGACTCTGGGAAAATTCCTCTTGTGTATCCTCTTCCTGACTTTGTAAAGATTTGATAAATTCTTCAAACTCTGCATCGTCAGATTGAGTTTTTTAAGTGATACCAGTTGCACCCTGTGTATCTGATTCCAGATTTTCTAAATTATCGTCGTCTCGATTAGATGGTTTAAGTTGTGATTTTTTAGGTGAGAAAGATATTTTCTTTGATGGATGTTGTCGCCGCCTTTTGCAATTTTTGCGGTTTTTGTTGTTGTTTTAGTTCTTCATATTGATTATATACTTTATTCACCACATTGAAATATTCAATGTATGATACATTTGTTGGATCAATTTGATTTGTTTTAGTTTTGATTTTGTAGAACACATCAGCCCAATGTTATATATTTTTAATAAACTTTTGTTGTTCTGGTTTCAGGAATTTTTTCTGTTTTCATAAGTCGTAACAACAAGCGTAGGAATTTTTGTTGGATTAGTATTATCAATTGCTGCTAATCCCTCCTCGTTAAATCTCGCGCGTAAACCCTTTACTGTTCTTTCTTATTCAAGTGATTCAGGTGGTTCACTAACATCAATACGACCTTGTCGGTCAATTTCCATCTGAGTTGATATATCGCCGTAGATTTTTTGTATAGATTGCTTTGTTTGTCCAGTTTCCATTGCAATTTCTTCAAGTGCACCAAAAAGAAGTGTCTTTGTTCTCGTCCCCTCCTTGGGGATTTCCCCCCATGTAGCTCGCTCAGTGGCTGATTTTACATCTTTGGTAACGCTAGTTAACGGCTTAAACAACTCTTCAGACCCTAAAGTAAAATCAGTTTGAAGACTCTGTCTAGTTTTTAGTTTATTTCTGAGAGAATTAAAAACTGGAAGAAATTTCTTAATAGCAGCCAGTCTTTCACGCGCCAATCGGATATTTAATGCTGAATTTACCATTATTAAAACAGTAAAGCAATTTTCCAATTAGTGTACTATAAGATTTCAATAAATATTTTTTTACAACTTCCTGATACTAAAATGCGTCATTGATATACCCCTGACAGAGTCAGGGATAGAATTTCAACCGCGTTTGTTTGTCGACTAAAACTTCCTTGTCGGTTTATTCATGCAGTAGTGTTTGCATTCATACCTGTTTAACAGGTACACATTATAGCATTGTAAGTTCATATAGCCGGGCGAGTGTAGGGAAAATGGCGCCGTAATGTGTTTAAGTGATTGGCCGAGGGAAGATTTTGATTCTGACTGAACCGTGCTCTAATACTTCTGATTTTCGATTTCACCATCCTTTTGGTTTCATACTCCTGGCCTAGTTCTCTTCTCACTCGCACTACGATAGTACTTAAGGAGACGAACATAGTAATAATTTCGCAGCATACAAGGGATTCTCGAATGGCATTCTGAATTCGCTTTATCAACGCTAACTTCTTTGAATCCTGAAAGTCGGACATATTTTGATCACAGTTTAGACCATCTGACAATTGTATTTTTTGATTTTTAATATTAGATATTTCAGATACGATTTCGTTAATAGTTTCAGAATTCATATATATGACAATTATATATTTCTAATATAGTTTTAAAAAATGAACTCCGGACATGATAAGGTGTTAGTCATCTTATCACGTCCAGAGGTATTATGCGATTATAGGATGATATGTGGACTTTGTCCGTGCTAAGGTGTTGGGCATCTTATCACGTCCAGAGGTATTATACGATTATATATGACGAGACCCGTTTGGAAACGCCTCAGGTGTGGTATTCATCGAAGGCACCCAGAGGTTACATATAAGACAGCACTATCACGAAACATAGTCTCCAATAAGACTGCTAACTCGCCAAATAGCGGGTTAGGAATATAAGAAGATATGTTTTTCGAATGGACGGCACAAACAATAGATTATAGGATGAATGGATATATATAATAGGACGGTACAAACAATAGATTATAGGATGATATGGTATATACTATGACAATGGATGAATATACGGCACATCAACCCCAAATCGAGTGTATATGGCCGTTGAATGGATATATAGTAGGACAGCACAAACAATAGATTATAGGATGATATGGTAAATACAATGACAATGGATGAATGGACGGCACAAAAAAAAGATTATAGGATGATATGGTAAATACAATGACAATGGATGAATGGACGGCACAAACAATAGATTATCGGATGATATGGTAAATACAATGACAATGAATGACGGGCCAGCCTACGCACAAGCGCGAAACCAATATAAATCACAAAATCGATTGGTTTGAATGCGATTTACATTGGTTTCGTAACTTGAGTTTCGAGCTAAAGCCCAATATATAGAGAGAAATTTCGCTTATATATGTAACCAAGAAAAATTGGCGGAAATTAATAAAGAAAGAAGTGTGTAATCGTTACATCTTTCGTGTACTAATACTGATTATTGGAAGCGCTGAATCAACACCAAATACTTGCAAAAAACACTAAAAAAAAGAATATAAGAGTTTGTAAACACCACATATTTGATTTGTTTTCTTACAAAAACAGATAATTGATTATCCTGTTTGAGAATCATTACAATTGTAACAGCCAATCAGATGACGCGATCTTTCAAAAAACCCACTTAGATCTGTAACCCTTTCATAAGTCATTACATACCCACACGAGTTATCTCCCTTGGTGTTATATACACATAGTGCAAAATGAAATCTAGATGTAAATAAATCGAATTTTATTCTTAAAACGCTTTGAAAAAGAAGACCGATACATTCCCTCTGCTACTCTTCGTACTTAGGGTTCACAAATATCAAAATATCTACCGGCTTTATTTATTGATGAAAATATTATTTCTTCGTTGGTTACTGTATTAAATGATCTTACAGATCTCGCATTTTGAGTATTTTCCGGTTTTTCCAGATACAGTATTCTCACTTTGTGTAACAAATCTTAAATTATCTAAAGAATTGTCAGTCTTAATACCATTTAAGTGATAATTAACAAGACCGTCTTCGATCAATCCATTAAACACCTCGAAGACGAATCGTTGACAATAATATTTTTTCTTCTTTCCAGCGATAAACTTCAAATATCCCATATTAGCCACAGCACCGACTGGGTTCTTCAGCCTGCAGTGTCTAACAATACCATCACGAGACGCTTCGTAGTTTGCAATCACAGGATGTGGTCGGAATTCTTGGTTAATTATATACAATAATACTATTTGTCTAATTATTTAATTGCTTGAAGTATTACTTTGAAATTTATCAAAGTAATCTTGGTGCGTTCTTATAATTTTGTCATTTATTCTCTTCCTATCATGATAATGCTTTAACTCTCTATACCGCTTACCACCACAAAAGAGACACAACTGCGATTTCCTACCCCACATCGAATGCAAGGGATCAGGCCCAGGCTTCCGTTACGAACACTTTGCATATGATACCCACAGAACTCCTTTTTGCATGATTTGTTAAACGGGGTCACTGATCCAATCATAAGCCATTTGCAATGATTCATTATATAATAAATTCTTTATTTAAATACTTGTTTTAATTACAGCATGGAGGAGTTCGAGAGATTTTCCAAAATTAAGCCCCGGAAAAATGTTAAATTCGATCTCGATAGAGTCTCCGATACACCAAAAAATCTAATATGTGATAGAACCATGTTGGGTAAAATTCTTAATTGTTTTAATGAATTCAAACGTGATGGAGCATCTCACTGTTGGTCAACATTTCGAATTGATGGTAACGTTGATGCTACCATGAACGACGAAAAAACAGCCGAGATAATCTTACGCCTTGACAAGAAAAAGTATTTTTTTAAAGTGAAATTCATTATCCGTTCGAAAACAGGAAATTGGATTATCAAGGATAAATTCGACCCAATCTAGAAGGATACAAAACCGTCGTTCTGAGTCGAGGTTCCAAACCAGGAATTCTGACTGGAATTGACAAACCGTATTAAGAAAGATCTTATCCTGTAACAGCAGTTGTGTACGGGATATATTCGTTAAATGATAAACCGAGGATTGAAAAACCAGCACCAATGAAACTGTCATTTCTGTTCGATGGAACTAAATAAGGCACAGTATTTACTTACAACGATGGTTCAAATCTCCAGTAGACACATTTGAGAGCATCTACGCTGGCTTATGCCTCCTTAAATTTATTTTCGATGATAAGTAGATTTCCTGACACCGCTGTTAGAGTTGCCACTGATTCATTTTACATAAACATGAAACACAGCAGCGCAGTGGCTGAATTCAGAAATTCTGACAAGAGTTGGGGATCATGGAGAATTAAGCTGGAAATGCTGCATGATTATATTCAATCAGCAGATGTTACCATTGAAAATAATTATTTGAGCGACGTTCAGATATCAGAACTATCTAATGCACCACAGATATCTGATCCAATATGTAGATATAAAACAGTTTATTTAAACTGCTGTAGTGGATCAGGAAAGACGACTACTGCAATTGAATTATTTCGTGGGAAGGCAAACATGATTGTTCTAATACTATCTCACAGACTCGCCAGAGATGATACAGCGAGGAGTTCAAGCATGTACTTATCATAGATGGAAAGGAGATGTATGGACTCCTGATCGAATGGGTGAGAAATTTTTTCCTGAAATTATTATTTGGGATGAAATATGCACGGTGTCGTTAGAAGTATTACAAAATTTTCTTGATTGGCTGCTACTAGCGAACACAAAAGTCGTCATGTGCGGTGATTACTATCAACCACCGCCATTTGTCGGTTTATCCCCACATAAGTGGCTGAAGAATCATGTAGACTATTATGAAGAAATTAATAACGACCACAGAGCAAATGATGAGCAATCACACGAATTCAAACAACTAATCGGATTACAACCGGATAAAATCCAATGTGAAATAGCCCGTAAAATAATTTCGGAAACACCATCAAAAAATTTCTGGGAAGCGTGGAAACCAAACGATTTGATAGTGGCAAGTAGAAATATAATCAGAGACACACTTGAAGTTATTTGAATTACATAAAGAAAAATTCGCATTACTTTCAGTGCTCCTTTGTTATAGACCCAAGGATACACGAAAACAGAATATCGAAGTTGATATTCCTGGTCTGACAGAGTCAGGGATAGAGAAGCAGAATTTAGTGTTAAATGATACTGTGTTGGTTAATATCAAAGTCGTCGAAGATGCATTACGCGCTAATAATTTCCCGTGGACGATAGGTTACGCAGCGACAATACACTCCTCACAGGGATTGACTATATCAAATACAATTGTTTGGATTGTAGATAATCGCATCGAATGGTCGAATTTAGTTTATCTTGCAGTGTCTAGAGTACGAAAAAAAAATCAACTCAGAAGAGTTGTCCTGACAGAGTCAGGAGATGATAATGACACTGTTGTCAACGATGACTCTGTCAAGGATATAATCTGAAAAAAAACTATCCGGTTATAAACAACAGGATACAAAAATAATAGAGAATTTGAAATTGATGCCGAATTGATAATTACACTGAAACAACAACAGAATAATCACTGTGCGAGTTGCAATTGTATTATGAGATGGTGTTGGTCGGATATAGATCCTCGCTAATTTACCGTAGACAAAAAGAATAGCAGCATTGGTCATACTAATGATAACATGATGATGTCCTGTCTTGAATGCAACAGGCGAAGAGGCACTAGTTAAGACCACGCGGTGGTAATTGAGTATCCTCGGGTATCACTTGCAGTTGTTGCCGAGTAAATCCTCGCTGAGAAGCAGTTGCATCCGGTCTATAGATTGCTGGTCTACCCATGGATCGTGTTATGCCGGATATTTTATGCGCGGTGACACTCCAAATTGGATCAGTAGCTCTTTTTTGCCACCTTCGAGCTCTCCTGGTTCGTATAAATACCTAACAGTAACATTACCGAGTATTAGTTGTTTTGAAAAATCTTTTTGTGGATTTTCAGGTATAAACTTTTCCTTAATTGCTTTGTTAGGTTTCATGTTGATTGTTCGAGTAATCTCATTTAGCGCACTAATCACAGCTTGTGATCTCTTGACCCATTCACGAGATCGTTTATCCTGAATGAATTCCTTCGCGTATTGGTATCCAAATAACCGCTCAGCAAGTGTCCGATTAAATCGTTCAACAATTGCCTGATCGCGATGTAGCGCAGTATGTCCTCGTCTGATGCTGACATTATGATTATTCATCATTGATAGAGCCACACCCTGAAATTCCTTGCCAAGATCAACTTGTAATAGATTTGGCCAACGCAGAGGACCCCGCCGATAAATCCTTTCAAACGCGGAAGCCACTTCAGTTGATGATTTCGTCGCTAACGGCTCTGCTTGTTTGTGACGACTCGCAACATCAACCACGGTTAGCGCGTATTTGTAACCACCATCATGCGGTAGAAATAATATATCAGCCTGATGAACTTCATTAGGGACAGTCACATCAAAATGCGAGTAGTTAATTTCTTTAGGCGGTGGTAGATAAATTTGCCATATCGCCTGTTTAAATAACTAATCCGCTACAGAGATTGTTTTTTCACTTTTGCGACCCTAGCGAGTTTACCGATTGCTGCCTTACCCCTACAGTATCCTTTTGGAAAATAATAAAAAGATTCCATGTTGTTATTAATTACAAGCACCTAACATTAATTTACCTTTCATTGCCGATTTTATCAACCACGAAGCCAATTTTCTTTTAAGGATTTATCAGTGATATAATTCAACGCGTGAATCAATTTCACATCTGCGAGATGACGCTGTTGTAAATCACTACTTTGATAAGCTATATCGTGAGCATGACACGCCTTATCAATAGTGTTTATTGGGGTTTCACTGGGTTTGGGTTGGTTTTTATCATCTTGTCTGATACCGAGTCTTGTCTCGGGTCCACAATAACTATACCCTGGAAGGTGTTTTTCTCCTGGGTACTTTGCCCATGGCGTTCCAGGGAGTTTTACTAGATTGGCTGCAATATCACCCCCTCGTTTTTTTTTAAAGGTTTCGTAGAAATAAATCTAAATTTCTTTGTACTACATTGTACACACTTACCAGAAAGTGCTGATCGGTTATTTTTAGTTGTAATCGTCGTCAAGTCATTTGTTCCAGTACGTATCCTACACTTCATACAATATAGACCCATAATATAATTATAATAACAAGAATGTAATTGATTTTTCGGCGGCAAAAGCAAGATAATCAGTTAAGCATCATGCAGCGCTACTGAATTCTATTCGTATGATTATAATCAGACCATATGGAAGTGGCAAGACACAACTGCTACTTAATTTAAAAACGAGATGGATGAAATGGGATAAGTTGTATTTAATAGCTCCTAGTGTAGACGATCAGCGATGCTACGAAGTGTTAAAGAATTTTAACGAGAACTCTTCAGAGATTGCTGATTACAGCGTCATTGAGTATATAACCGATATTGAAGAAGCATCGAACATTGATGATATTGATGGAAGTATTAACAACTTAGTTATAATCAATTATATATTTTTTTGTAAGAAAACAAATCAAAAATATAGTGTTTACAAACAATTGAATTCTTTTTTAGTGTTTTTTGCAAGTATTCGGTTTTCAATAACCAGTATTAAGTACACGAAAGATATGTGGATTCATTCATTGTCATATCATTCTATAATCCATTGTTCTGTGCTGTCCTATATAATGCACATTCATTCATTCACTAGAACGCCGCTGACGTCATTCATTGTACATTCGCATCTGTTCGCGCTTGACTTCCGCCAATCTGTATTAACTTGCAACATATATTATATTCAAGCGCATATATTTGCAACAAGAAAAGTCAGCGCATTCGTAACACGTTGGATTCTAGTCCTGGAATCCATGGTTCTAATCCCGTAATAGACATATTGTCTACGGTACCGATGGATGGTTGTTTTTTCTTTATAATTGAGGGCGCCAGCCTAAAGATACTTTGTGTACACCTCCCGGTGTAATATTGCACCCCTGGGAAATTAATTTCTCAGGGGGAGGTGTATAACAACAAAGACGCCCTCAAAATAAACAGTAATCATGGATGAAATTAGCTTTCTGTCACATTAGGGTAACCCCACAGAATGAATTATCGGCTAAAAGAAACGGTCATAGGGTCAAAGGGATAGAAAATCTGAGATTGGGGAAAACATTTCTAATAACAGAAAAAAATACTCTCAATGAAAGACCCCTTGAAAGACACAAAGGCCTAATAAGGGACCCAATGAATGATTAACCGCTCATCAACTGCCAAAACAATACGCACTGATTAAACAAATCCAGAATTCTATTCTTGACTTCCTTGTATTCTTTAACGATATTAGTGTGTTTGTCACGTTATTTACCATCGTGGAGGGGATAAGAAGGACTGAGGCAGGAATATGAGATCAAAAGGACAATTAATTCGAAAATCTGAAATATAATAGCGCCGATCAGTCAAAACCAAAATCCTCCCTCGGCAGAGGATACTGAAAATCACTGAAAAACCTTCACGTCCGCCATTTTCCCCTATATCCCGACTATGTCCTGATACAGAAATGAGCCTACTACGCGTTTATACAATGCTTTAACACGCACCTGTTGAACAGGTATACAATCAATACAAGCACTACATCGACATGTATAAATACCTGTAGAACAGATAATTCAATGGACAGGTATGTGCGTTCAACTAGAACAAGGTAGTTTTAGTCAACAATAGCGGTGAAATTCTATACTGGCATTTATCAATGAATGTGTTTTGCTACCAGGAAGTTGTAAAATATCATAGTAAAATATTCATTTATATATGTTAATTCAGAAATATTCTAGTAAAATACATTTTTTGTCGTTTTTTTTATTAATTTTAGTCGATTTTTGACTGATTTTGGCCATTTCTTGTCTGATTTTGACTGATTTTGGTCGTTTCTTGAGGGCAAAAACCCCCGAATTTCATTTCGAGAAAAAAAACTTTTCAATGAAATTTTCATCGAGCAACAAATAAAAATGGCCAAAAATGGCCAAAATGGTCAAAAAAATCACCAAAATGGCCAAAAAATGACCAACCATGACTAAAAAAAAACGTCGGTGAAAACCCCCGGATTTCACTTAGAGAAAATCAACTTTTCAATGAAATTTCTTAAATGATATATAATTCCACAGTTGTGCCACTTTTTTATCAACGTAGTTGGGTCACAGAGTCGAATTTGCACTGGATTTCAGGTAGAATTTTCTCACTAAAAATCTTCGATGCTCCAATCATTTTTGGTGACCCAATCACTGCATTTAGATCAAAATCTCATCGTACACTAATTGGAAAACTGCTTTACTGTTTCAATAATGGTAAATGAAACATTAACGACTCGATTAGCTCGTGAGAGACTAATCGCTATTAAGAAGTTCCTCCCTGTACGGAAAAAAACTACAAGATAGACAGAGTCTTCAGACTGGTTTACTTTAGGATCTGAACAATTGTTTAAGCCTATAACCATGGCAACGAAGGGAGTAATATCAACCACTGAAAGAACTATGTAAGGAGATGTCCCCGGGGACGGGAAACCACCAAGGAAAGAGACACCTCTGATTAATGTACTTGAAAAATAGTAACTGAAACTGAAAAAACATCATCGTTGTTAACAAAACCCCCTTCTGATCCAAAAACAGTAGAGGGCATACGTGTGCGATTTAATGAGGATGGGTTAGCAGCAATTGATAAGACTGTTCTAGCAGAAACTCCTGCGTTTGTTGTTGCGACTTATGAAAACAGAAACAAAATGCTGAAACCAGAACAATACAACTATATTAAAAGTTTACAACATTGGGCTGATGTGATTTACAAAATCAAAACTAAAACAAGTCAAATCGATCCAGACAGCGTATCATACATTGAATACCTCAATGCGGTGGGTACAGTGTATAATCAATATGAAAAAAAAAAACTAGAATGAAAAAAACGCAGTGGCTACAAAGAAAAGGACAACAACCTTCAAAGAAAATATCTTTCTCGCCTAAAAAAACCACAATCTGAACCATTGTATATACCATCTGATCAAGACGAAGATGATGATGAATTTTTCAGGAGTTCACAAAGTCAAGAAACAGATACACAGGGTGCAACTTGTTATAGTAGCGTGGAGGGTTTTTCTGGGAGAGGAATTTCAGGTAGTGGTCTAGTTAGTTGTCCTGGTAATATTCGCAGCGATATAAAACGATTAGAAGTTCTCATATCAGGGAAACGAGCTGGAAATAACTCACCGGAAATAATGAACAAACAGCGCTAGTTCGGCGGCGAAGGAAACCATCAGCGCGTTTGGGACCACTATCATCTACGGAAGGAATGCCTGCAAATGTCAGTAAAAAAATAAACCACGCAGTAAATCAGAAACTAGCGTCGCTGGCGACCTCGTTGACAGCAAGTGACCAAGAAAATATAACCGCAAATATGATAGCGGGAAGGGGCTTAAAACCACGACTGGGTCGACGACGAAAAAATCGAAGATTTTCCAATCATGACTTAGATCAACGAATATATAATAAAATGTTCAAACGGTCACCTGATACAGCGTTTGATATGGACGCCCCAGTGCTCAAGAATGATTCCGTACGTGATTATCAATTTTATTCCTATCATGCATTACAACCAAATCTTCAAGGAAGAATCGAACTTCAAGTCCAGGATACCAGTAAATACTTTCTATCGTGTGAGGCGTTTATTAAAGTAGAAGGAGAACTTGTAACAGATGTTGCAGCTAATACACCATACGCAGATGACCCAAATGTTTGAGTAGGTTTTGTCAATAATGGTATCATGGCGCTATTTGACAGTGCAAGATATATCATCGATGGAAGAGAAATTGAATCCATAGAACACGATGTTGATGTTGCCACAACAATAGTGGGTTTACCGAGATATTTCGACGATTATACAAGATCAGCAAGTCCATCTATGATGTTCTCTAAGGATATCACTGATAACGCTGATCATATTCAATATACTAAAGTGCTAGCAGAACAAGCTACCACATCTGATCCACAAACAGTTTGTTCTTTTGAACACAAGGCAAGACCAGCCGCTGATATTGATGTTATAAAAGGCGTTAATGGTAATTACAACCTAGAGATTGCAACAGGTGTATCAATGTTGAAGAGACCACGTCGACTGTTTTCATGTGCGATTCCACTACATCATATATTTGGATTCTGTAGAAACGTAAGAAAAGTTTTTTATGGAGCGAAGCATACAGTAGTAGTCGTGCGAAAGGGTACTGACAATGATGCAATCTGGCGCGGTGCTGGCCCCCTTCCTGCCATACGTTCTATATCTCCAGTCGCTGATGGTGTAAATATAACAAAACTATCATTGTGGATGCCAGTAATGACTCCATCAATTACCACAGAGGAACGATTACTATCATTTATGGATCACGGAGGAAAATCATTGTTTAGTTGGCTAACAACAACAACAGATACTCTTGATTCTTCAGTTAATGGTATATTTACATAGCACCTGGCATCAAAACAAGGTGTTTCAGCTCCGCGTCATATATTTATTGCACTACACGATAGAACACGATTAAACAATCAATTACGCAGCCATATGATATTTGATCAGCTTGGTGTTTCGTAAGTTTCATTGAGAATAAACGGCCAACAGGAACCATATGAGGATATACTACTTGAGTACAGTACCAACCAAATAGAGCGTGTGTATCATCGTCTGTTATCATATCTGGGACGCGATCAAAATGTCGATACTGGTTTGCAAATATGACAGTCGTATTTTAAAAATTTATATCCGATCTATTACTTTTCGCTGGAACATCTTGACTTAACAAAACAATCTGTCGTTGATATACACTATCGAGCTCGTGTATCTCTTCCAACTAATGTAGCAGGTGCTATCACTATCCCGAATTATAGAACGGTTGCTATCATTCTCAGTGATAAATCAATGCTACTCGAAGGTGTTGGTGGAGGAATGAGAGTAATTGATGCACCAGTGGAAAACATGTAACAATTAGATCAATCTGTTATTGTATAATGTCATATAGTCATATTAGTGTCACGTTGACTCCTGGTCAGATTAAAAATTGCAATCGGAATCAGCTAAAAATTGCGGAACCACAATAACTCTGAAACCTAATCAGATGACTGGCGGGGCAAATAAATTGTCACCAACAACTCGTCAGATAAAACAGTTCAATGACGCGCTCAAAGATCAAAAAGATGTTCAGGTTACACTCTCTGCAGCCGCGATCAAAAACATGATAAAATCGGGTGGTATATTCCCGTTGTTAGCCGCGATTGCAGCGTTGATTGCGGCAGCGGCCCTAGCGGTGGCTAAAGGGGCGGCGTTGGGAGCCGTTGGTACCGCGGCAGGAATGGCACTAAAGAAAGCAAGCGGGAGCGGGTATAAAAAAAAGAAACGAGGAAAGGGTCTAAGACTACCGGGAACCCCATATTCATGGTACAAGGGAAGCGGCCTGAGACTAGGACCGGTTTATTAACACCGATGTCAAATTTTGATTTACTCGATGCTGCTAGAAAACTCGCGATTAAAAAGTTCAGAGGTGTCTTTATTAAAGATAAGTTGCCGGCACAACCAAACAGCGTTGAAACCGGTATCATTAATGTCGATAACAGCACCGCACCTGGTACTCACTGGGTTGCATACGCGATTGATCCACGTGCAATTGTCTATTTCGATTCATATGGACTAGAGCCACCAAAGGAGTTCATGCGTTATATAAACAGCTTAAACACCCCTTGTTGGAATTCTACGCTACCAACACAACAAATGAATGACGCACCAATATGCGGAAACGAAGTATTAAATGTCCGTGACGCTATTTCATCATCCGGAAAACCACCTCATCGGGTCGTAAATGAATACACAAGTAGTCGCCTTTTAGAGAGAAATAATTAGTGTTACAACAACATGATTGATATTTGGGGACGACCTCTATCACCGTCGAAGAAACCGGAACCCGGTGGCACTGCAACCGGTGATATAAAAAAACTCATCGAAGATGAAATAGCTGAAACGTTGAACTTAGCAAGTGTTGATCCTAATGAAATAGTTGCATTTCAAGATCGTCAGGGTAAACTAAACACTAGTAATATTTCCCTTGATGATATTTTAGTTAAACAACGAGACGCATCCGAAGGCACTATCGCGGTATTTTCCGATCAGGGTAAACTCAAACCGGGTGTACTTATTTCAACTATTGTGAAACGAATTGACGATTTAGAACCATTAAAAACACTACGCGATGAATACAACGACCATATAACTAAATTCGATTGGTTTACTGAATTACAAAAAAATATAATTCACAAAATTGACAAGCCTTTATTAGATTTTCTTGAAAATCCACCAGCGACCACACCGAAGCTCACAGAGAAAAAAACAACTATGCTGGAATTTGCAACACTTCAATCCAAATATGAAGAACATGTAAAAGAGTTTTCAACGTTTCGTAAAAACATCGTAGATAAATTTCTTGGAACTAAATTCGATAAACTCGACATAAAACTCCCTGATATTAGAAAATCCATCGATGAGATGAAAAACACAATCGAGGCAATCAAAACTGATGCAATAAGGATGATAGCAATCGTTGAAAAAATAAAAATTCCTCATGAGAAAACCAACAACGTAGTATACACAATTCAACATAGATCATTTGCGTGAACACCACTAAATAACATATTAAATATCACTGCAATCGTCAAGGGTATTTATCGACTAACACTAGTGACACCGACTCAATTTAATATTTCATCGTCGAGTTCATCTGAAGTTGAATACAATATCAACGATCATCGACAAGGACATAACTGGACAATTCACAATAGAATCCACTGATAAGAATTTAGCCAGCGTTTCAGTAACATGGTACGTGGAATTCGTAGCGGATTTAAGTAAACAATTAAACCGCTAGCGATTTCAATTAAATGCACCGGTGAATTAAAAATAACATGGCGTCACTGATGATCTCATCGAATAAATGTCGAGATAACACCGTCAAAGAATTCCAAACAAATCTCAAAACTCTTTCTGAGGAGTATCGAATAAAAATGAAAAAATACCGACGAAGAATCACCGCCATCGATGTAGCTGTATACTCGCTTTCTGGTGTAATCGCCGGCGCTGGTATTGTTATATTATCGGTTACAATGACCGCTCCGGCTGTTGTTCCGATTTGTATAGCTGCGGTGACATCCATCGCGGGAACAGCCACCGCGATAGCGAATAAAATATCATCGTGTTCTCAACAAAAACTGAAGGATTACACTGTTAGATATGCTGCGGTATTTCGCGCGTACTCGCAATTATCTAAGTTGATAGCGTCGTTGCTCGACGACATGACAACAACCGAGGATGAGTTTTCGAGAATGGGTCAGTTGTATGAGTCAACTATGTTGGAATTAGTGCGCGACACTAATAATAACAATGACAACACCGCAAGAACTGCTCCAACGGATAGCGGAAAACACAACCCCGGTGAAAACAAGCATGATCTCAATAACCTCAACGAATCCTGAATTCAGTGTGAATTTCCCTACTCCGATTCCCGTGAAGGAGATAGCACTGGCAAAACTACGAGTATATCACAGTTGGCCTAATATTAGGTCGGTAGCATTTGGCGGTCAACAACCGAATATTTCCTTGGCATTCGCGAATAAGAATAAACCCGATGGAACTCCATACTAGAACGTTGTTTCGTTGCCATCTGGGTCATACCAAATTGAACAAATTAATGCTGAATTCCAGCGCAGCATTAAATCAATTACTGGAACAGAATCGAAAATCGCTATAACAGTTCACGAGCCAACACTATCATCCGCAATTGAGACCAGCTCGTCCAGATATGTCGTAGATATCTATCAGAGTTCTATAAGGACAATACTAGAGTTGCCTGAAATAACACCTTCACGCAAACCACAAAATTTGATTATGTCACGGATAAACAATCATACCATGAAATCACCACATCATATCAAAAACACCTCAATGAAATAAAAGTCATCATTGCCGGGTAGTTATTTTCATTTTGTTGATCGGGATTCCACTTTGGAGATTTAGGGTTGGACAGACTCCAGAATCAATCATATACATAAATATTGACAATGGAAGAATGATTGAGCATTTTAGAGAAATCAATCAAGAACTACAGCCACTATAACAAGCTTTCAACGAGTCTAATCGGAGTGAAATTATAAAACGAATTGAAGTACTAAATCAACTTGCATCCGACATGGAATATATCAACCAGCGAGTAATTCAAGTGATAATTAATCACCGTGATGATAATATTAATCACTCTAAACAACATTTTCTAACTGCATATAATATAACAGAAGCTGATCTACCGAATTTGAAGTTCGTTGGGTATAACGCGCACGAACTAAAAAAATCTGTTAATGATCTCATTGATGAAAAATTTAATACGATAGTCATAACACAGAGACAACAAAACAAAGGTCCAACTATTTTGACAGATAATAATGACCCAGATGGTGGCGGTAGGCATATCGCTCCTCAAAATGTGAATATATCCTCAGTGATTGCATTGAATTTAGTATGTGATGTTATCGAAGGAAGCTATCAAATAAATCTTGAGCGATCAAATCAAGCTCAACAGGGATATATTTTATATTCATTTGCACCAACAGCTCCTCTAGGGTTTCTAATCATTGAGGATCCAACTAATCCAGTCTATATGAGATGTTATAATGATTCGTTAACGAGAAATAATTTCAAACTAACTGACCAGTCCAATAATCTGACTGATCTACGAGGTGAGGTTTTACAAATTAGACTGTTTGTGAAATCATAAATTGCTAGCATGAATCTCAAAGAGATTCCAAACAAGAATTGTTTACCCCATAGCAGCAGAGGGGGAGCGACAACAAATCTGCATCTAGGTTGGTAAGATTTTTTTTCGTTTGTCGTAAGAGGCTTTAGCTTAACAAATATTTGCCTAAAACGTTTGTCCGATTCGCCCCCTCTGCTGCTAAATGAAATTGTAATAGGTATTGTGACGTTGGTATTCTGGTTTATTCGTGGACATGCATAAGTTCTAAAATAATAAATGACAATAATAATGATGTATTGTTCTCAGTAGCATAATATACATCACTTTCACTGTGCTTTGCTATTTTAGCGGCTCGTTCTTTCCGATTCCCCCATTTCTTGAGGAGAAGTATTTCTTTGACACATCATTTATTTAAACTGTACACTGTCTTCAGGTGGTTCTCAACTACTAGACGATCAAGCAATCCTTTCCACTTTGTAAGTACATATTTGTATCTTTGATTATCTTGGTCTTAAAACTATATTCAACTTTTCATGGTATCATTATGTTTGGCATAGGAGATAACTCTTGTTCATTAAGGTTTCACACGATATTTAGTTTAGGTTTATGCCATCTGGTTTGCGATTGATGGAAGTACCAAACTTTGCTCGCCTGATTTTAATAATTTTCTTTTGAAATGTTCGGATGTTACTTGAAGCTAATGACAAGTGAAAACGTCGATAGTAAAACGATGCATTTCTAGATACATAAAAGCATCTTGGTAGATGCATTTGATCACTAATTTCATTGATCAAGAGATACTCAATCAATTGATACATGGACAGATCAAGATATTGTCACATAATTAGGCACGAAATAACTGGGATACGCCTTCAAACAATACGACCATTTCTCGTGGTATGTGCGTACAACGTTACCTATGGTGAATAATTGTTTTTCTAGTTAAAGAACTGCACTAACATGTATCTGATCGTAAATCGCGTTTCGCCTTATACAATAAAATACGCGGAATACACGGGTATTTTACCTAAACACTTACTCTCTTGTTGATTTAAGGCTAGTCATTTGTTAAATTGATACACTGGTCTTTGGATCTGGTTAGGAGTGAACGTTCTCTATTATTGTCCGTACATATGTCTATACACATGTCTGTGCTTATGGTGGATACATGAAATTTAGGCGCGGCCAATACAAGAATAATAAGCCAATTCAGGAGAACTGTGTGCTGTCTGTACGTATGTGTGTGTGTTTATATGGATTAGGATGATGATGTAACCATCAAGGCCATACAACGACGAAACTGATAATTGAAAACTTCTAGGCATGATGGATCTATGAAGGGTGTGAGCGGCCGATGCAAGTTTGAGTCAACCCGAGAATTTGAGATAACTGTCGTTTGTCAGTGGACACATTTGTAAGCTTTAACGAATATGTATGAATCATAGGGCTGTACAAATGAACGAGTCCTGTGTTTATTCCAATTGATTGTTATGTCGATGAGTACTATTTTGGTCATTTTGATTTCATTAGATTATTTGAATTTTATTTTCATTACAGAAGATTATTTGAATTTTACTTTCATTCCATCAGGTAATCTGAATATCACGTTCATTGTGGAAAATTACATGAGGTTAACTGAATCTCGCGTTCATTGTTTGAAGTTACGTGGCTTTATATGAATCTTACCGTCATACATTTGTATATGAACCATTTGTTTTGCTTTCATATTTGTGAATGTTTGGATAGAGTAATTGAATGAGATGTATGCTTTAGAGTGTGAAAAAAACCAATGTAATTATAGTGAGTACAATTAAGGCCATATTGATTTCATTAGATTATATTATATATAACGTTTGTTTATCAACCCATTCCATAAAATTCCATCTTTCATCACATTGTGTTGTCTTTATTTGATCCAGGCATCCATTCAGGTCTATCCTGTTACAGATATTGTAGTACATAGTTAGGCGTAGATAAATGCAATTATATAGATATGGAGATACAGCTTACATTGGAGACATAATGGAAAGAGTAGGTTTCTATGAGAAGCAAATTTTGGTATCAGTATTCTTGTATAATATTTGCTAAGAGAAACATCAACAGGTGTAAACTAACAACCATAATGAGTACTAAAAGGACGAAAATGAGAAACTTGCATGTATTAGACACAAAAGCTTTTTATAATACATTTACATGCGGCAAAAGACAACAAGAATAATTATGATGCACTTAAAGCAGAACTTGAAATTCACACGATTCATTATTGTAGATGGAAGACAATCATTTGTGATGACAATAACATCATTTCTACAAAGATTTTCATTGAAGAAAACTTAATATAAACACATTAATAATACACCAAAGAAAAATGTACAAGACGAGCACAACATATCGAAAGACCATATCATTCTTGTAAGGTGCAGTCAAAAAAATATAAAAAATAATGTTATGTTACGAACTTGAATAGAACTGATGAGGCTCACAATTAACAAGTATACAATTAATTAGATAATCTGGTTTGTTCACCATGAATATGCTCCCATCTTTAGGAATATAATCTGTTTCTGTATTGTGATTTCGTAAATCAAATGCTGTATGTAAAACAAACACTTTATGACACCAAACCTAAGTCTGAACAAGTAAGGACAGACAACTATCGACTTTCCTGTTGTTGATTTGTAATTTTCCTTCCCTTACTCGTGTATTTATTTATTTCATTATAATAAGATAAATAAATAAAATTATCAATGATCCATCGTATTGACGAAACTCGTGGAAATTGTGTATTCATACCTCTTACAGAACCATATCAAGACGCGAAAAAAGATAAGTGTATTGTATCCACAATACGTGATGCTGTACATGGTAACAACTACCACGACTATAAGGATTATATGTTAAACTGTCTTGGGTTGTACTCATCTTTACAACTTTGACGTTTATTATATATTCCGATGAAATAAAGACATATGTACTCGTCTTTGCAACTTTGACGTTTTTTTTTACATATTTCGATTAAGCAAAAACATTTGTATTTCCTTTCATTTAAAATCATTTGGATAGACGACAGTGACTAAAACTAATTGACAAACTAAGAAGCAAAACGAGAGAGATGGTATATTAAATTACTTTTTTGCATTTTTGAGATTTCGCACATGGATACTTTAGGAATCTCATAACCTATTATGAGAAAGTGTGACAGATATTATGGATGGATGAGGCAAACAGAAATAGGTATGATTAAAAAAATCTATAGGCATGAATGAGACAGACAGAGATAGGTATGATTATGAGAGCTATAAAAATGAATGAGACAGACAGAGATAGGTATGATTATGAGAACTATCGGCATGAATAAGAGAGACAGAGGCTGGGTATGAATGAGATAAGGCAGTCATAATAATGATTGAGAAAGACAGGGATCAATATGAATACTAGAGTTTGACCGATATATGCATACAGGTAACAGGGATGGATATGAATATAATCTCTCTCTCTCTCTCTCTCTCTCTCTCTCTCTCTCTCTCTCTCTCTCTCAATACATATATTTATGCGAAGCATGGAAAGGTACGAATATGAAAGACAGAGTTGGTTTTGATGGAGGGAGGCAGAGATCGAGAAGAAAAGAAAAAGATTCTTCAGATGTTTCATTGTAGATAATACTGCACCCTGAAATTCCTTGCCGGGATCAACCTGCAATAGATTTGGCCAGTGCAGAGGACCTCGTCGATAAATCCTTTCAAATGCAGAAGCGACTTCAGTGGCTGATTTTGTTTTTAACGGTTCTGCTTCTTTGTATCGACTTGCAATATCAACTACGGTTAAAGCGTATTTGTAACCACGATCATGAGGTAAAAATAATATATCAGCCTGATGAACTTCATTAGGAGCGGTCACATCAAAATGCGAGAATTGAATTTGTTTAGGCGGTGGTAGATAAATTTGCCATAGTGCCTGTTTGAATAACCAATTAGCCGCAGTGGTTTTTTTCACTTTTGCAGCACTAGCGAGTTTATGGACTGCTGATTTACCCCTCCAGTATCCTCTTGGGGAATAATAAATTGATTCCATATTATTAATTACCAGCACCTAACATCAATTTACTTTTCATAGCCGATTTTATCAAAAATAAAGCCAATTTTTCTTTGAAGGATTTATCAGGAATAGCATTTAACGCATGAATTAATTTCACATCTGCTAGATGCCTGTGTTGCAGATTGCTGCTTTTATAAGCAACATCATGAAGGTGACAGGCCTTATCAATGGCGTTTATTGGTTCTTCACCGGGGTTGGGTTGATTTTGATTATTGAGTCTGATATCAAGTCTGGTTCCCGGTCCACAGTAGCTATATCCTGGAAGGTGCTTTTCTCCGGGGTACTTTGCCCATGGGGTTCCAGGGAGCTTTGCCAATTTGGCTGCGATATCACCTCCTCGTTTTTTTTTAAATCAGATCTCATAGACACAAATCTAAATTTCTTTGTACCACATTGCACGCATTTACCAGAAAGGGCTGATCGGTTATTTTTAGTTGTAACCGTCGTCACATCATCTGTGCCAGTACGCGTTTTACACTTCACACAATATAGATCCATAATTTATGTATAGAAATATGGATATAATTGATTTTCAGCGACTAAAACAAGAGAACAAGTTAAGCATCATGCAGCGCTACCAAACTCTATCCGGATGATTATAATCGGGCCATCTGGATCCGGTAAAACGCAATTGTTACTCAATTTAATAATGAGATGGATGAAGTGGGATAAGTTGTATTTAATTGCCCCTAGCGTAGATGATCAACGATGTTATGAAGTGTTAAAGGATTTTAACGAGAATGCATCAGAAATTAGCGGTGAGAACGCCATTGATTTTATAACCGATATCGATGAAGCACCGAGTATTGATGATATTGATGGAGATATTAACAATTTAGTCGTATACGACGATATAATGTTGGATAAACAAAAAAATACTGCTAGGATCTTTTCCCGGGGGCGTCACAAAAACACTGACGTGATATATGTCACTCAACGCTACACTCAGGTTCCAAAAGTCATCAGAGATAACTGCAATATTCTTTCTGTATTCAACGGCGTTGATACACATACGCTACGAAATATTTGGCAGACATGGTGTTCTGATATGGACTTCAATCAATTTAGAAATTTCTTTAGTCATGCTCAGTCGACTCCGCACGGATTCGCAACAATAAATCTACATGATCCTCGGACACGATATCGTATCGGACTGGATCAAATATTCGGTTGAAATCGTAAAAGAATTATTAACCCATAGCAGCAGAGAGGGTGGATGACAACAAGTTGCGACCAAAATTGATTAAAAAATCGTAAAATCTCCGTTTTCATTTTTTTAGTTAAAATGAGATTTCGTAGGGAAGGCTCGTTAAGATTTCAATCCATTTTTGTTTGAAAACGTTGTAGGGTTCATTTTTTTTAGTTAAAATGAGATCGTAGGAAGGATCGTTTTAAGGATTTCAATCAAATTTTGTCTAAAAACGTTGTAGGATTCACCCTCTTTTTTGGTTAAAATGAGATTATAAGACGGTTCGTTTTAGGATTTCAATCAAATTTTGTCTAAAAACGTTGTAGGGTTCACCCTCTCTGCTGCTGGTGCAGATGTGAATAGCTTTCACTTTGCCTTTCATTTGCCTGAATAATAGGGTTCTCATTTGGTTACGAGTAACCGTCTTTGAACAATCTATATTTACAAAAGCTGACTTGATCAATTTTGAACCTCCGCTCAAAATTTACAAACTTACTACAAAACAGTGACTACACTTTTTATATGTCGCATAGACATATTAGTTAAACAAATTTGTTAGGGACTTATGATATGTACACTATGTACTAGAAAATCGGTATAGTTAGGATGTGTTAAAGAAAATTCTACGACTTAATTTATTTAATACAATTGCAGAGGTGGCTATTTCGATATTGGTTATAGGCTGTCCATTAGTATAACTGGACTGAATTTGAAATAAGTACGGCTAGGGCGTTCCGGGGCGTAAACGACATCCATATACGACAACGGCTGGCTTTCCGGGACCTTTTCCACCTTTTCAGCGACCGAACTCCAACAAAAATGACGATATGAGAAAACTATTTTTCTCTCGTCACCATTTGGTGCCATTGCACCCCTAGTACAGTACTTCTGACTGGTTGATAGGGTTGAGTGTGCGTTGGGTCTATTCCCACTCACCCAGGGTCTTACATTCATGTCATTAGCCACTTTTTAGTGGTATGACATGACGACCAAATTAATAAACGCACTTTGTGCGTTAAATGCCTGTGGGGATGTGGCACCATTCCTTCCCCACGGGAAACCAACCACCATATAAAAATGGTGGTTAAACCAGTGAACACATGACCTTTATGGCCGGCTTCACTATAATTCAACTTCATTCATTCATTCATTCTCTCTTTGTCTCTCTGAGCTGAGTGTTTCTTGTTTTATATTCCAAATAAAAAAGTCACTTACCATTAATTCGGCATCTGAAATTGCTTCAAGTATTTGGAGTAATATAACTTCGTTCGCTGATGCAGGACGACGAATCAGGTACACTATTTTCGTACCACTAAAGAGCTTAATATATAGGTATCGAGGTGTTCTGATTGGTTATTGATTCTTAACGAATAAATATGATCTCAACGTGCGTGAAGTTCATTTGCAACTTTTAAAACTTCCTTATTGTAGAGAACATGTATATATCATCATTAGTATTCGTTTCTTTAGGCAGTCAAGGGTACGACCTAAATGACCTTCCAGCAATTATTCAAATTTACAATACATCACGTGGTTACTGATATGTCAAGCTATTGAGCATAATTGTTTTAATTTTGAAATTTCTGGACTGATAGTTTCTGACCAACGCAGATCGTGTTTAAAAATAACTAGTAAGAAATGAGACACATAATGTGGCTCACATTCCTTTGTCAAGATCACGTGTTAAATTTGATTTGCTAATATTGGAGTATTACTTGTATTTCAATAACAAACCTCAATGTATAACACAATCACGAACACAATAAATGGAGAGTAGTAATAAATTAATTTTCTTTTTCAAATATCGTACATAATTAAAGCAGTAAAGAAAACACCAACAAATATTTTTTTCTCTTAACGATTTGATAAAATGTCCGACTAAATATATGATAATATATTGCATACATTGTACTTTTAACATACAATGATTTTAACAAAGCGATTTTAAACATTACAATTGCATAATGTACTTGAAGAATAGACACAACTGGAATCGAACAAGTACAATATAAATTAATTAAATATGTATGATACGAATAAAATGAGTAAATGAATCAAAGGAATTCAGAATTCTTTTGAAGAAACACCAATAAATGTAAGGCAACAAATGTTTGCAACATTCTTATACATACATACATACATACATACATACATACATACATACATACATACATACATACATACATACATACATACATACATACATACATACATACATACATACATAGTTAGTTTTTCGTATATCGATTTGACGAGGACTTCTCTAGTCATCCGAGGGATGAAGGGATTGGTCCTGTTCTGAGCGTGCACAGGTGGCTGATGATGCCAACTCTAGCACGGAATGGTCCTGAGCAAACGGGACAGGGGATGAGTGGGACATCTCCAGGAGGGTTGATGGCACGGGCTTTTCTATCGTGCCTATTTAGCTCTGCAGCTGCTCTCCTGCTAGATTCGCACAACTGGGAGCCTTTGCGCACAGATGGATGCCAAGTGACTCGATCGCTTGCTGTTTGCTCCCAGAAACCAGAATTTATGTCGAATGCTTTCAATG